>JAHREE010000440.1:490499-622197 GCA_033628505.1 Tringa tobata
CAGGGTAAAGGAAAGTTTCAGGTTTTCACCAAAATTTTAGTCTAATAGCTAATTCGCCTTGGAAGTTTTACAAAGCAGTAGTACGCAGAACACAAGAGTGCATTTGCTCCAGTAGATACGGCACCACATTTTAACTTCCACACCATTCACCTAGATGTGAGCGGGGCTGGGGGTGACATTCAAAATGGCACGTTGCCACGTTCTCTCTTGTGCCTTGCTGAATAGCAGCAACAGCCGGAGCCCGAGCAAAGCACACAGCGCTCTGATTTCCTGCACCGCGTGAACTTTTGAACTGCAAGTGCATTACCTCCATCAATAGTCAGGGCAGAGGAAAGAGAAAAGCAGCATCAGCTAAAAAAAATGCAAATGTAGCCATGCAAAGTGCTATAGCTGATGGCGTTGCCCGGAAAATGCCTGATCAGAAAATTCCCTTTGTTTGCCAGGGTACTTTCCTGGAGGGCTGCCGTGAGCCACGTGCAGCCAGCGCTCCATTGCGGAGGTGATTAGAAATGATAGGGCAGTGGCTCAGCTGTAATGTCCTCACTCCTGCCAAGTAGAGGTTGCCAAATTGCTATTGGAAATAGCCGCTTTTGATGTCTTAAAGCTCTGGAAATGAAAGGCACTTTCCTGAAAGAGCAGTCTCTGGTTGGCTTTCTGTCCCACCTCCAGCCCTCCTCTAAAGGAATCAAACAGGAGTGCACAGATTTCCTTTGCAGAACTGCACACACTTGCCTTCGCCCATCATTCAGTCCATACAAATGTCCACCCAGGCAGGATTTTCCTAATGCAGCTCTTTGTCTAGATGCATGCAGCCTGGCTAATTCTGTATGCACAGGACTGCAAACCAGACCTTCTGTCAGCTCACATGTTAAAATATTAGATAAAAACAAACACTGTGTTACAGGGATTCAGATCCCCACAAGGACATGCTTTCAATTCCTGGGGCACCCGTATCACAGTTTGGGGTCACACCTGACTCTCCCAGCGAAGCGTGTAAACTGGTGTGCCAATCCAATTACACGGGCTCATTAGGATTAGCAGGCAGCAATCCACCCTACACTGACATGAAAGTTTCCTGCTTCCCATTCCTTCTTTCCATGTGCTTCTCCCATTTCAGAGGGCAACATGCAAGTCTCCTGAACTGTGAGGATTAAGAAGGCAAGTGGGTGCTGATACTCCCTGCTGCATCCCGGGGTTCACCTGCACGGGACGAAACAGTTTTCCAAGGGGGAATTGTCCTCCCCAGCAGATGCCATGTTGGCTCCCAACATTTTGCAGCCATGGTGACTTCCTTCCCAGGGCTGCATGTGTACCCTACAGGAAGCAAAGAGTCAGCTCGTGCAGTTTGATGTGCAAAATCAGGGGCCCTGCCTGAAGTTTCAGCTGATAATCAAATAAAGAAAATATCTGTGGGGCTGACGTGTAGCATTGCTCACCAGAAAGAAGCAACAGCAGCCTGGGAAAATATACCTGGGAGCTCAGCCCCAAGCTGCAGGCAGGCAAAGTTAGAATTGTTGTCAAAACACACAAGCTTCACTTCTGGAACCATGCCTTTACTGGCTACATCTTGTGAACATCCATATTTTCCTGCATATAAATTTGACAGGCAGTAACATTTATTTTGTCAGAGCACTAAAAGCGCCTGATGTTCAGTACTGATCTGTGGCACGCCGTAATTCGGTTCCCCCCTCCCGAGGTGACACCCTCCCTTTTCCACTAAGGACCCTTCAGCAGAAGGATGCAGGCATCGCTCAGGTTTCCTAGAAACCTGCCTCCAGCAGCACAACACGTATCCTCAATCATGTTCTCCATTAGCTGTTCTCAGCCCCGATATAGAACGTCCTGCCCTCACCCACTGGCTTTTAGAGACCATAGCTGTGGCCATCTACGGAAATTCTGGGCACTTCCCAATCAGCCACCCACAGAATGAGCTCGGGGGGAGGAGGATTTTCGTGGAGGAAGAGAAAAGCAAACACTGGTGTGTGTGTGTGTGTGTGTGTGTGAAGAGCTGCGGTTGTTGAATATGTCAAGAAAGTAATGTTTGGATTGAGGAAAGCCAAACAGATGTAGCAGAGCTCTGCCAGGAAAGGATGGCTCTGTTACCCAGTTCACGTCTTCCTTAAAACTTGCCCGCACCACGGCTGGGCCAGCTCCCCTCCTGCCTGGGCTACTTCCCTCAGCCCACCCACAGGTTCGAGCTTAGCCTCCCAGGCAGCTCTGCTGTCCTTCGTCTGTCCACAGAACACAGTCCTTCCCTGCCTCCCCAACAGCCACACTTACTGCCTCTGAACTTCCCCTCACGTCTGCTGTGGTGGGTTTAAACTCTTCAGACTAGCCCCACCGTGCCCTCCCAATCCCGAGCAGCGCCAGCGTGACTTACATCCCCATTTTAATGAATGCAGACAGAAAGTCACTGACCACTATCTGTATCATTTTCAGTCCGGACCAAAGACATCACCCCACAGTGACAGCCACAAACACAGAGTGGAGGTATCTGGGCCAACTCAGCTTCCTTCATTTTTGACTCGCCTATTTTGAAAATGTAGGTACAGTTTACACTTTTAATAATTTTTTTATTTGTTAGGTACAATCCATCTTACAATAACAGTTATTCCTCTTCCCTCTGGCATCTCAGAATGAACAAAAGCAGAAAATGTAAATACCTTGCTGGGAACCCTAATGTATTTGGGTTAGAATTGCTGCTGTGGCACCGTATAGCTCTAACCTGCGTTTCCCAGTCGGGTAAGAGCCCTGCCGTGCCTTTTAGTACCTTCCTGCAGGGGAGGATAGGGGGTGCCTGCAGCATCCTTCCCCTGCTGGGAAACACCTCTCGGAGAGAAATGCAGCAGTTTCTTACCTTGCAAATAGCTGTGGTGTGAGTGGTGATATGACTCAGACAATTTCTGCATCACTGTGCCATTATCTTCTCCGGGCAATGATTTTGAATCAGAAACGTGGCACTTGACATAAATGCCTGGGGCTGTCCCCCACCGCAATGGAGGAAGTACTTAAGCAGTTACACTTCTCTATTCACATCAAAAACTATAACAAAACTACAAGCCAATACATTGCTTGGAAAGTTTTAGTGAATAAGCACAATTAATATCAATTTTGATTCATAAAACATTTCAATTAAAAAAAGAAAATAACTTAATTTTTGAAAACCTTGTAAAACTTTAGGGTTTTTAATAAAGCTTAAATAAACATCAAAATAAACATTTTGATTGTACGTTTATAAGTGGACAAATGAAATGTTTGTATTTTTCCCCTCACATATGACAAAAACCAGCATGAGTTTATAACTTGATCTTGGTCTACGATTTTATAGCTAAGGTTTTCCTCAAAAAATTTGTACAACCCTGACTGACTTCTTTTTACGTATTTGGTGACATTAACCATTGTAAAGCCGGAAACTGAGAAAAAACCTCTGCTAAGTATTAAGTTCCAAGCTTTTCACATCTACACTGTTAAATATTTTCAGTTGTAAAAATCCAGGTGCTTCCCAGTGCCCATTCCAAACATCAAATATCCAGCAATTCACACTGGAAGAGCTGATGATGCTAAAGGTTAGAAGATTAACCAAGGCTGGAAGTTAAAAGCTGGAAAATATTTTCTCTTTTACCCTTTTGGATTATTGGGGAACTAAAAGAAACTTCCAAGCCCTGCAGCCTATTGGCGTGCGAAGCTGAAGTCTCTAATTGCCTCTTTAATGGTGGGATTTCATGGCTCTGTGTGGATGGTGCTGCATTTCGAGAGGCACGTAGTACCCGTACCCAAGGGCAGGAAATAAGCACATGTTTACACTAATGCAACCTAACATATAACACACTATATAATGTGTGTTCATTTTTCTTTATTCCAAACCTCCACGCTGGGTCCGACTACAGCATTTCAGCAGGCACTGTATGGCTGTGGGAAGCAATCAGGGACACACACAGCTTATTTTAATTTAATCAGTGCTATCCACTCTTAAGACCAGCAATTTGAGATCCCTCTGCCTCACTGCCAGGAGTTGTATTTATAGGGAAACAAGCAGGAAACAAACTAAGAGGGAAGGGAAGAAATTTAGAGCGAGCAACTGAGTAGGAGCTAAACAAATTTTGGCTGAAAAATGGGGGAGTGGGGAATAGAAGCAGTCACAAGTCTGTAAGTCCCACCCACCACTAAGCAAACCCCGCACCCACGCGAGGTCTGGCACAGGGTTGCTGAGGACGCAGGAAATCAGGGTGCTATCAGTTCCCACACCTCCCTGCCACCCATCACTGGCACGTCCCAGGCACGTGGCTGGGATGTTTGGCTACCTCGAGACCCAGCAGCCCCCCATGCACCTCTCTGCACTTTGGAGAAACTGAAGTGTTTCACACAAAGTGGCATATTCTGACGAACGCTTACTGGTCATTGCAATTTTTCTAAATTGCTTCTGATTGAGTGCTTACATCAAACAGTTTTGTTGCCGAGTGCTTTTCTGTACACCAGTTACAAAGACAATTCCCTAGAAAAAAACCTGCCTGTTAAACCCTCAGTTTTCATTGCAGGCAGCCGGCCACGTACCTGACCTGCCAGACTGTATCAGATGATGATCAGAAAAGAATAAGGAGAGAAAATGAGATGTCAGGACCGGGTATCGGCTCTTGGGCACAGCCAGCAGAAACCAAATCAGCCATTTCTTCCATGCACTCAAGCACCTGCAGGCTCAGGTCTCTGACCAGGGAGAAGGATGCTGTCCCTGCTCTAGAAGGAAAACAGGTGGGGAACTCAGATCTTCTCTCTATTAACAAAACACCCAGGACACGAGGCTGCATGGTCAAAGTCTTTAGGACACACGTGTTCATTCACAACTGCAGCAAGCTGTCAGGCTTCTTTGAAGAGCAAAAGCAAGAGAAGGGCAGCTTTCAAAGCTTTTCTGTCTGTCAAACCTCAACAGATTTTTGAGGGATAAAGGCAAGTCTGTCGCTCCTCCCAGATGAATTTCAAAGGCCTACTGAGAAGAAAACTGCTGTAAACAGCTTACAACAAGTCATTTTGTAATGGTACGTACTGGGCAAAGTAAATACCAGGGCAGCTCCCCTGCCCAAATCTCTCATCTCCATTCTGCAGCTGTAGGTCTAGGGCTGAGCAGGACTAGTTCCTTGAAACAGGACTGAACTACTTTTTCTCCTTTCGAGCAGAGAAGTTCTAGTGCAGGGAACGGAGCGGGAACGGTGGCATTTTTAGGAACTCAGGACAGGCAGATATACTTATGAAGACTGATAAGTTAAGCAGTGTTCAATGGTTTCCTGGTAAGCAAAACACTGAAAATACAGCTGATAAGACATAAAATCTGATGCTTTTGGACAATAAGCCATTTCAAAGCAAACTTTCCTTCAAAACAAAGCCTAGAAATTGGTCACTATAAAAATGGGGCAACTGACATTTTATGCAAAGTGATTCCTCCTGTTAGCTCTTCAAAATTAAACAACTGTGCCAGGCTCCTCTTGATAGTTTATGTTTGGGTGGTCTTGGATCAAAATACAGTTACTCACATTCAACAGACTCGGATTCCCAACTGAAAGCTGTGCTGCTTCTGCTGGTGCACTCAGGGTAGGAGCTGGGGCCTGGAGCTCTAAGGTCAATATGATTCAGGTATTGAGAAATATCTGAATTATTTCACTTTCTCTAGGGGTGGGGGAGGTGTAGTGAAAATAAAGGGAAAACACAGCTAATCCCTTATTCCTCAATTTTCATTTTCTAGTGCAATAGAATTTGCCCACAAATGCCAGTGTAACCATCCCCAGCGCACACTACCGCGGAGGTACCAGAGCAGTCCAAACAAGAAATTCCCCCTGCTTTAGCAATCTGCTAATCTGAACGTTTCCATGACAAATATGGAAATGGCTGATTCTAGCCACAAATTTGGTCATGATTGGCTGCAGACTGTAAAAACACATGAAAAAAAATATCTCTATTTCTGCTGCTAGTTGAAACCAGAGATGCGTTTGTGTGTGCATTGTCTGCTCTGTTGGCCCTCTGCCTTTTAGTGTTGTGGGTTTGGGGCTTTTTTTTCTTCTAACTAATTTATCGTTTTATTGCTTATGTTTGCTGGAGGATATACAAGCAACTTGAAAATCTCGAGTCCATCTTAATCTTGTATCTAAGCACTAACTGCTAACGTGCTAAGAGAGGACCAAGCACTCCTCTGAGTTGGCATTTGTTCCGTACTGAGCTCTCGGTGTTTCTTCCTGTTCTCAGTACCCCCAAGTCCTGACATCTTTAGGGTTTTTAAAGTGACAGTAATTCCAGAAGTGGGGGGTGAATGAAGTTAGAAGGGACCTCGGAAGATTGTCTCATCTAATCCCCTCCTCAAGGCAGGGTTAACTACAGTAGGTTGCTCAGCACTGTGGCCAGTTGGGTTTTGAGTATCTCCAAGGATGGAGACTCCACAGTCCCCCTGGGCAGCCTGTTCCAGTGTTCAGTCACGCTCACGGGTAAAATTTTTATCTTAGATTTAAATGGAATTTCTTGCATTTCAATTTGTGCCCATTGCCCCTTGTTCTGTCACTGGGCACCACTGAAAAGAGCCTGATTCCATCACCTCTACTCCTCCCTATCAGATATTTATACACTGATAAGTTTCCCCTGAGCCTTGTCTGCTGCAGGCTGCCCAGTCCCAGCTCTCAGTCTCTCCCCATATGTCAGATGCTCCAGTGGTTTTATATTCCTCATGGTCCCTCAGTAGACTCAGTTCAGCAAGACCCCATCTCTCCTGTACTGGGGTAGCCCAGGACCTGACACAGCACCATGGATGTCTCACCAGTGCTGGGCAGAGGAGAAGCATCACCTCCCTCGACCTAACATCGTCCTAACCATGGCTTTGCCTAACATGGCACGGGAGGCTGCTGGCTGTCCTTGCTGCAGGGACACATTGCTGACTCATGGGCAGCTTGTCCCCCAGGACCTCAGCCAGGCTCCACCAGGACCCCAGGAATGCTGCCCAGCTTTGCTGTCTGAGACAGAAGCGAAGCAAACATGGTAGAAAGAGGTATTACATTTACTAAGCTGGAATGCTGGAAAAGGCAGACAAGAAGAATTCCAACAGAGAATGAAGTTAAAATGCCATCAATTGAGCAGATCAGAGGAAACCTTTTCTAATGAAATGTACAAATAATCTGTGGAACTGCCCCGAGCCACTACCGACGCAAACAGCACAAATCTCAGAGACTATCCGGGGACACTCCAGTGAACAGGGAAAGCTTCTGCAGCTTTACTGATAGGACTGCAAATCTATGAAGTGGAAATCTTTATCCCGCAGGACAGGGCACATGGCTCATAACCTGCTTAGACAAAATGCCCAATTATATTGGATTAAGTTTTCATATTCAAGCCAAATGAATCATCTCCTCCTGTACAAACCCACAGTACTGTCCACTCCCAGAGAAAAGGTCTCGCACTTGATGGACCACTGCTCTCAACTTTAAGGCAATTTCTGTGCTACTCCTGCCTTTACTGATTCAGGTTCCCCATTTTTATTAAAACAAGGAATTAAATCTTGTGCTCTTGAACTGTGCTAGAATATATCCTTCAGCATTGCTGCTCACAGCTGGAATAACCAAACCTGCCACCAATCCCCCTGCCAGTGTCTCGGTCCCGGCCATGAGTGGGGTGTGAGGGGGAGCAGCAGAAGTAGAGCACAGGGTTCAGCACAGGACACTTGAGCCCACTCTGCCAGGATCTACCACGTGCTTACTCATACTAACCCATCCCTGGAAACTCCTCACTTTAGACATGACCCGTTTCTTCCGTATTCTTCCCGTATTCTTTAACCAAAATGCATGCATGGTTTTTGCTTTTAGCTTATTATACCCAATATACATAACTTCAGACACATGTGTGAGCTGCTTAGCTGGAAAAGGTTACACAAATTGTCTTCAAACTACTTGGAAGAGCACACATTTACCAAGACGTCAGTGTTTTTACAGAGGGTGTGGATCTAGCCCTGTTATAGCTACTTCTTCAAGCCCTTATTTTAGCAGGAGTATTTCACTCCTACATAACCCCTGAAAGATTCAAATAAACACACAGATAAATATAATAAATAATAAAGAACAGTAGATGATAATCTAATAGTAAAATAGAGAATAAAAACTTTACTCAACAAAAGACAGACACAGTGATATCAAACGGAGGCACCGTTAGCAAGGTGCCCTGTGGCAGAGAAGGCAACCCCCACGGCGAACTGCATCAACAACCACACAGCCAGCACTGGGACCAGTGATCCTTCCCTTCTGCTCAGCACTTGTGCGAGCACATCCAGAGTGCCATAGCCAGTTTTGGGCTCCCCAGTACAACTCAGATGTGGATACACCAGAGCATGGTCCAGCAGAGGCCACCAGGATGGTTAAGAGCTGGAGGAGATGCTGAGGGAACAGGTGGGCAACACTAAGGAATCCATCACATAGCAGTGATGACTGTTACTAACTAATTAGCTCACAGACAAAGAAAAATTTTGGATTGTATTCGAACCCAGCACATATCAGTGTTTCATTGTTGAGAAGGTGAAGTGTTCACAGTCAGCGTAAAACACACCAAGCAGCCCAGAGGCACACACGGCAAACATGCCTCTGCCTCTCCTGTTGGGAGATCTGGGGGGGATCCTCTGGGCATCACTCTAGAGGAACATCTGCAACTGGCTGAAGTCAGCCAAAACCAGCAGTGTTGTTCTGTAGTGCTCTTTCCTGCCAGGTAAATAGTGACTAAAAGGTGTGAAATTCTGTACCGGCTTTGATAATAGCCAAGAAAAATCAAACGAATTTCTTCCAACATGCTCTCTCCAACTGGGTGCCCTACTAACCAGCAACACCACACGGATAACACAGCAGAGCCAAGAGGAGATAACTCTGGGAACACAAGTTTTGATAAATAGAGCTGAACAACCACTGCCAGCACACATCAGCAAGATTGAATCCCACTGTAAACGTTCAAATCTGTGACCAGATGCTGGAATTTTACTGCTCGTGAACTCCAACAAAAAGCAATTTCTTCCATCCGCTGGAGAGTTGAGCCAATCACAAGACAACAAAGTAGTAGAGAATGGATACATTCAACCCCAAATTATCTACATGTTGTGGAAATGAGATCCAGCTCCCAGGTTTCTGGCAGGTGGATAAGACACCCCTTGGTGTCACAGCAGCCACCATGCTCTTGTGTACTTCACAGTGCCTAAACATGACTCTCGGGGCTTCAGACGTGACTCAGGGCTTAGACAATTATACAGTTGTGTTTGCATTATAAAAACATATCATATACATCACAGATGATTGTACCGTTATGGTTGCATTATAACTACGCAGAAAGAAACCATAAACCATGTACACATACTCTAATGTAAAATTTTAGCCTGCCCATCTTGAGTCAGGCACACAGAGTTTTACACTTGCTCGCAAACTTGCCACAACCAAATCCCCTGCACAGCCCTTCCCCATTTCTCTTTAGAGTTGATTACTTGATGCTTAATATTTCCTAAGAATTTTTAATTGAAATGGCTAGAAAATCCATACCAACTTGAAATTCAAAAGTATAAATATGAACTGAACAACAGATACAGTGTAAATAGAGACCTACTCTATATATACTGAGAAACTGTTAAATGCAGAGGTTGTGGCAGGGAATATTTTCAAATAGCAGAAAGACTTGCCAAAGTTACAGTCTTTCTGTTTCCTAAACAATACTCATTCTCTATGATATGGACATGCCCCTGACAGTGCTTTCAACTTTCTGCTCAGCAGCACTCCGGAATTTTTGAATTAACCCTGAAGGAAATTGAGCAAAGCTCAAGCAAACACTACACAAACCAGACCTCCTGAAAAATCAGCATCCCACAGCCGATATTTATGGATTTAAGGATTAAAATCCCTGGGATTGCTGCTTCCTTTCTTATTTCTCATGAGCTTCTCCTTCTCTCCTTCTCTATGAAAAGCTACTAATTTTTCCCCCCTCTTGATAATCTTTATAAAACACACATCATTAGTACTGCACACTTGGTGCTGGATTACTGAATATGCAACACTGAGTCTAACAATACTTTCTGAGAGAGAAACCACAAGGTATTGGGAAGAATTTGCTGTGTATCTACATTTTATTCCCTCCTCAAAGGGTTTAAAAAGCATGGGATTTGGAAATAAACAGATCTCTTCTGCAAGTGCTCTGCATATGGAGCCACTGAGTTTCCCCTCCTCATACATGCCTGTTCAAAGGATTACAATATTTCAGATGCTTTTCACCCCCCAAACCCCTCCACAGCAATTTCCTCGTGCCCACACGTTTCCTCCACCACCTCGCATCCCACTCTCCTCTGCAAATTACACCTCACATAAACATTGCTGGGTTACTTGCAAGTGGCACATGTTCATTTTCTCCTCCCTTCCTAATATAAATTTCTCTCCTAGCAAATATACAGAAAGGACAGGAAAAGCAAAACAGGAGATCTTACCTTTTGATGGTCTTCTTTGTTTCGTTTGTAGAGAAGAGAACGTACCCATTACAGCACCCATTGCAAAAGCTACTTGTGAGTTTTTGGGGAGGATTTATTTTGGCTGGGGTTTTTTTTTATTCTTCTTACCCTGCCCCCCCCACCAACCAGTGAACAAAATCTATGTGAAATGCCCCCAAGAACAAAAAAAACCAGAGGAAGTCAAGAGAAGAAAGAAAAGAAGAAAGGAGGAGGGAAAAGGCAAAGCACTGCAGCTCAGCGTTCAGCAAGCGTTAAGCTTTGAGGGTTTTTTTTTTTTTTTTAAGTCAACACACATGCACTGACTCACAGCCGGCTGCACTGTTATTATTCAAAACAGCTCCCCATCAAAATTTAAATGCTAGGTAGATTCCCTCAGACCAGAGCTGGCAGCAGATGCATCAAAATATTTACTGGAGCACAGCCACACAAACACACAGGCTAATTCTTCCTCCCGTTCCCTTATGGCTCCAACCAGCAGCCTGTAGGTCTAGCGAGGGAACATCAGCGCATCTCTTCCAGTGAATGCTAAACTGGAGTCCTGGAGACATGCTGAGGGTCTCAGGGGGAAGCCAGGGCTTTGGGCTGGGTACCAATTCGGAATGAATGGAAGTCTGAGTGAGCGAGGCATCAAAGCCCCAGCTGTGCGGACTGCTTGCTCCTGCTAATTAAGAGTCTGACAGAAAGGTAGGAAGCCGCAATCTCTAACAGTCTTCTCAAGCAGAAAAGTCAGGGGGAAATAAGTAAGTGCAGCAGGGGAGAACAGAAAATTTCACCACAATCCTTTTCCAGCGCATCCTTTCTCACGCACCAGAAACACATGCAAGACAGCCGTTAACTCATTTTTCTGCGAAGTACGTATGTGCACACCCTTCTTAAGGACATTAAAACAACAAACTGTTAAAACAAAATTCTGCAAATGTCAGGTGGCTCGAAGGAGGTGGACAATTCCCAGCATTTTCTTTGGTTCTTTCATGTTTCAAAAAAATCAGATACGTCTCTTGCTATCTTAGAAGGTGAGATAGCAAGTGCGCAGGTACAGAAAGAGTTAAATGTACTGAGGCAACCATTGGAACCAGAATTAATTTGCTATTTGCAAACGGTAACTGAGATTAAGGCAGCATCTGTGCAAACACTGTATTTGTCTGAAGAAAATCATTCCTACACCGGAGACCAAAGCACCTTGCCTCAACAGGTTTCCCCAGCTTTCCTCTAACTTTACAGTAAAGATTTCATCAAATGAGGATCCCAGAGCCCCCAGGATCAGAAGCTGCACAGCATCCGTGTCCCTGGAGGTAAAGCCCCTCGTTACCTTCTGCTCACAGGCTGCCAGCAATGCTGCCTTTGCATGCACAGGTGTATTTGCATCCCTTGTGGATACCAGCAGAGAGCTTTCAATTAGCTGCTAGTCACAAAAGGCATTACACAAAATGCTCCCCCCCTTCCTTTTTTCTTTTCTTGTTTTACAACTCAAAATTCAACAAATAAACTTTTTCTGTGCAATGCCTGAAGTAAGGTCCTGTTTAAACGCCAAAATTCTGAACTGAAACATATCGTTTTGCAGGCAGGTGCGAAGGGCCCAGGACTTGGAGCCCACAGTGCTGTCACTGTCATCGTGGAGGACCCTGTCCTGGCTTGTGCAACACCTCTGCCCCCCCCAGTCTGCTCCCCCAGACTGGCCCACGGCTGTGGTCCTGCAGGGCTAATATGCTTCTCCTGCTGCCCAGATCCAGGGGTCCCTCAGACTAAGGTGATCTCCACAAGGCACTGAAAAGCCATATGAGATTCTTAAGCTCTTTTTTATTTAAATATTTATATTTATTTTATGAATATTTTATTTGTGTTTACACATTAAAATATTAGGCTACAGTACACACGTGGAAAATCACTGCTCTTGATATTTGTGCACACAACAAAAGCTGGAGGGTGACCAGAGGCCGCAGTAGATGTGCCCTCGCATAAGGGTGGCTGCTTCATGCCACGGTTGCCAAGATGAGAAACCACCAGGTGAGGACATGCCTGGATACGTTACTTCTCAGGCAAACAGGGAGCAAAGAGAGATGGTGGGGTTCCTGTCCAACACGCTGAGTTTGCACCCCCTTTGCCACCTTGGTGATATATCAC
Source organism: Tringa tobata (assembly GCA_033628505.1). Taxonomy (NCBI): domain Eukaryota; kingdom Metazoa; phylum Chordata; class Aves; order Charadriiformes; family Scolopacidae; genus Tringa; species Tringa tobata. Next base: position 503,107 of record JAHREE010000440.1, read on the forward strand.
TGCCCTTACTGGACATGGGAGCCACGACCGAGCCTCTAAGGGTGTTGGGGCAGGAGCTGTGCTCCTGCAACTGAGGTGTCACCCTGGATCAGACCTTCGCCAGTAGATGAGGGCCATGGTGGTCCTGCCTCCCCACAGAAGGAGGTCTCAGTGCCATCTCTGGACTCTTCTACTAGCATCAAGACAGCTAAAAGTGTCCTGTCACCAAAAGCAACAGCTGCCAGCGGGACACTGTACTCCCCTGTCCTCTGCTCCCAGGCATGACGTCTCCAGGATGTCAAAAATGGAAACCTCCTCAATCTAGGCAAAGTTGTCACTAGGAAAAGCCAATGAGCCATAGCTCCTGTCACAGTGTCCACTCGCAAAACCACACGTCAGTTGACTCATGCACTGAGAAAAACAGTCTTATGCACCCAAGAACTCCAAAGTAAATGGTTGCAAAGGCCTACACGGATTATCACAGAATCATTTAGGTTGGAAAAACCTTTTACACCATCGAGTCCAACTGTAAACCTAACACTGCCAAGGCAACCACAAAAGTATGTCGCTAAGCACCACGTCTACATGTCTTTTAAATACCTCTGGGGACCTAACACTCCACCACTTCCCTGGGCAGCCTGTTCCAATGCTTGATAAGCCTCTTGGTGAAGAAGTTTTTCCTAACAGCCAATCTAAACCACCCATGGCACAACTTGAGGCCATTTCCTCTCATCCTATCACTTGTTACTTGGGAGAAGAGACTGACACCCACCTCGCTACAACCTCCTGTCAGCAAAAAGCATGTACAAAGTTGCTGCCTTCGGGATTCCTCCTGACATCAGCTGGATCCCAGCCACGCAGAAAGAGCTTGGCCTGGGAGCGACAGATTAGGCTGCCCATATGGTGAGACACCCTAGAAAAAAAATGTAAATTAGGAAGATAAAACTGCACCCCTGACACTGCACTGCTGTTTACTTGAAACTGCATGATACATGAAGGCGGAGGGCAAATGTGAATATTTCGTTTTCTTTGAAACTTGAAAGGAAAAAAGATTTGTCTTGGCTGGAAACCAGTATTGACAGATCCCTATGAAATCATGGGGATAAACACTTACATGCATTTTGGTCTGCATGATTCAAGTATACAGGAATGGGGACAAGAGGAGGGACCATGTCTGTGCCTGGGCAGACGAGCACAGAATCCCAGATCACCAGTTCAAAAGCAGCAGCTTTCTCTCACAGCCAAAAATCAAGACCTCAGAGGAACAGAAGCATTGTAAACACTAATGAGTTGAGGTATTTGCCACAGCAGGCCGGAATTCTCTGTCCCCAAACATGACCATTCAAATTTATCTTTCCCACAAAAAGTCCATCCAATGGGTGAGTTGTGTGACCATCCCAGCAGCCACTGCTAAGGAGGGGAGAGCCCCCGTGGGAAAGGGCCAGGAGTGCTTCACACAGGCCATGGGCAGACACACACCGGGCACACACGGGGATGGCAACACATGGACAGTGTCCATCAGGGTGTGCTCCTGCCCCTGCAGAAGCCAGTGTGCATACACAGCCCAGCACTCGATGCTGGGTGCTGATCTCCCCAGCTAGATCAGCAGGGCAGACACGTCCCCCACAGGTCACCACTAATCCATCATTACTGTCTGCCAGCAATTAAACCCCATTCCATCCTTTTACCACTACTATATACTATATCCTAATAAGTTCTGTCTACTTACTAATAAAACCACAACCTAATGATATTCACTGACCCTCTTCCTGATCTCTTTCCGCCTCTTAACTCCATACTATTGCTTTTAATAAGCGTCTGTGAGACTTTGAAACATCAGAGCAAAGTAGATAGACACTGGCAGTGATGTAGTTGCTTATCTGTTTGATGTAGCCAGAAGGTTTGTTCAGCCTAAGTTGTTAATTATTTTTAATACATGCAAATAGAGCATCTTAAATTAGGGAGTCATCTCCAGCTATAGCTGATATGGGTATGGGATGGAAATTTCCCAGGAGCAAGGTCACAGGGATTAGTACCGCTCTGCTCCCTGATGCAGGATCAGGTCCTCTTCCTACTAAAGACCACAACTGGTGCAAAATGGAGCCAGACCACAGACTTAAATCTATCCTGAACTACACATTTCTGGTACTTTTGTGAGTATATACAGGAAAGTAGAGGGAGAGGTTGTTTTTTTTTATTTATCATGAAGAAATGTGGACTGTTGCCAGGAGAAAACACCCTCCCCTAAGCACAGTATCCAGGGATGTAACCTTGGGTTTAGTGGCATCCTCTCCTACAAGGCAAAGCTGGCAACATCCATCTGTAAGACTAGCCTCAGACATACCCAGATTTTAAAACTTAGGGTATTGATGAAATTCATTCTGATGGGGTTTTTTCTCTCCGAATGTACAGCAATGAGCATTTGCATATAAGAACACAAATAAAACCTGAAAACTGCCTGTTTATAGCAAGCTCTTGTCATTCACTCTCTATCTATCAGCTTTGAGTGGTTCCAGGTAGCTTCTGCTTTAAAAAGCCTAAATAAAGCTGGAAGAGATTGATTCCTTTTCCCTTCTGGGTATTTTAGGAATGAGACTTAGGCGATATTGGCCAGAGTTTTTTTCTATGTGCTTAAGATAAAAGGAATTTAATTTTTCATATTCCACTAACTAGCATTTGTTTCAGGGCAGCATTTTACATTTACCCAACAAAGAGTGCTTCACTTCAAGGCAGAGGTGACTTTGTGTTCACATGAGCAGCTACTGTTTTTCTTGAGGCTGAGCGTAAAGCCAGTCCTTCCCACAAGCAGCTGAGAGCGTGCAAGGAGCAGCCTGGGAGCTGGGAGGATCCACACGAGCACCGACACGGAAATGCCAGGACTCCTGCTTTCAGCCCTGTCCACTCAACTGTAGCCTGGTCAGATGTTCATAATTGGGATCCACCAACACTGGCCCAATTACCGCCCAGTGCTCTGGCACAAAACTGCCTCCAGCCGTGGCAACAAGCTGGGTCCCCCCAGCAGCACAGATGCAGTTGCTCTTGCTATACTTTGGACATGGATTCCTCCAGGAGGGATGGCAGCTGGGGGGAGCAGGAAACATGAATTTTGCATCAATTGCAGAGGCACTGATATGGCAGCCCCCTTGCAGAAGCTGCCCATGCACCATAAGAGCTGCCCACAGGCTCTCGCCCTCTCTTCCAGCTCTGATTTTTAAAGCAGTTCATGAGACACTGAGACTTGGCTATCCAGGGGGGAAAAAAAAATAATAATCAAAAGCAAGAAGGAAAACGTTCCTTTTCTAAGAGAATGAAAGGAGAGTTTCTGTTGCTTAGCAAATTTTTTAACCAGTTGCTGTCCTCAGCTGTCTATGCCAGAACATCCTCTGCCAAGCGCTTTCCCTAATCTTAAGCCCAAGTCTCCACAGAAGACTTGGCAGGAGCCTGAGCCACAACCTCCCCGACTGTTGGATTCCCTGCTGGCTTGGGGCTGAGGAGTTACAGAGAGTACATCTATCCCACCACACCACAGCACTCCAGACATTCCCCAGCACCACTGAAGGACTCATCCTTCAGGTCATGTTGGTGCTGAGGCTCCAGGCAGCAGCTCTCCACATGGGCACAGACCAACGGGCAAAAACACAGTAGGAAAATAATAAAAATAGCTCCAGCTGTATGCTGAAGAGAAAAGGAAGAAATCATCATCATCACAACCACATGTATAGAGCTTGGGATGCTGACAAGTCTCCACAGTGCAGCCCCCCCAGACCAAACCTGTAGGACTCCAAGGAGAAGGAGAAAGGCGAGCACACCATCTCTCTTGCAGTACTAGTCATCATTTGCCTTTTCTTTAATTCTCTGCTGTTATTAAAAATAATTCTATGATTAGACTACTAAGGTTTCAATTACATTAACCAATACATTTAAGGTGTATTTCTTTACTACAGATATTTATTATTAACTTTATCCCAGTGCAAAGCAGGAAGGCAGACAGCTAAGAAAAGCCCACCCACCGAAAAAACACACACACAGAGCCACCGCACAGACCCACAGGGATATATCAAAGCAACATGGGACAACCTGCTCTCCCCCTGGAAACCAGTTTGATCACAGAGAGACCAAGATGAGACAGTTTCTTCTGGTCTATACCTATAAAAATTGTTTGGGAATCTTTGTGGGCCAACATTTACCTTTTTATCAATGTAAGGACATATTAGTCTTCCTATCTCTATATTTTCATGAAGTCAGAATTCACCACATATGGTTGGTTATTTTCCCTAGCACCTATGTTTTGGAAACGTTTCTTTTAAAAAAGCAACACCACACAAGAGCCTAATTTCATCCCCTTTTTCTTCATTCACAACCCATCATAATAAACGTGGATGTTTTCAAAGAACTCTTTTTGCTCTCAGTAAGGACAAGGTAGCAAAACAGGAGCTATTAAAAGATTCATTACTGCACCTCTACAGGCCCAAAGCAAATTTTCATGCCAGCTAAGCTTTGCCACATCTCAAAAGCTAGAGGTCCTCCCTTCCATTTTGATGGAAATATATTTTTCATGACATGAAAGCTAGTGAATAATAATGCTGAGAAATCAGATGGAATAGATGTGGCTTCAAGCTTTGGGAACATCTAGATTTTCATGTAAATAAGGCACTGACAATATTAAAGTGTTGGAAAGCAACTTGCTTTTCCAGCCTAAAGCAAATACAGCTATACAAAAACAAATAAAATAAACATGATGGTCACTTAATCCCACCAAACAGGGAACAAAAAGCCAGACATCAAGGTCTGAGCAATAAGGGGTGCTCCCCCTCTTTAACATCCCCAGAAGGAGAATGGAGCCGGCATTTTCATCCTATTGTGCAGAGCAAGAAGTCAAGCAGCCGTCTCCTGAAACCAAGATCAGATGTCCCTGCTCTGGCCTTTCTTCTTGCAAATACCAAAACAGATCCCACTGCAGCTGCACATAGGTATGCACGGACATACACGTTTGTGTACTTACAGGAAATAAAAAGAAAAAAGACCGAGATATTGTTCTACCTATATGAGACTATAGCGAGAGCTGAAAATAAAACTACATTATTGTCTGCTGCTTCTTCTTTGTTATAGTAATAAAACTGGGCAGAACTCCACAGAGCAGACCTAATGTTTGCCCTAAGGATGTCACACTCAAAAATAGATAGCTGAGAGCTCAGGAACAGAATATTTCACATTTCTAGTGACAACTTCAACAAAACACGAGGCAGATACCGGTTTATATCATTGGTTGGAGGATTTCTTCTGTAAACAGGGAGAGACTGTTTCCAGATACAAATTTGAAAGAATAGGACAGAGATGAAACCCAGGCAAAGTACTTGCTGGAAGTGTGGCATGGAGAAATGCCTGGTGGCAGGAGAGAGGGATGCTGTGGGGTCACCCTGGCACATCACTGCTAGCAGGAGGGAGCGAATCCCGACAGACGGGCAGCAGGACACTGTGCTGAACCCTGTAAAGGTGACGACAAGAAACTTCAGCCAGGCAGAAGGCAAGAGAGCCAGGAGATGTTCGGAAAAGACTGATGGCACTGGTGTGCCAAAATAAAAAGGAACAAGGAACATAAAGGCGGACAATAGTGATGTGAGCCCTACTGGTGAAGGGAAGGAGCTAAGCGGAGGTTAGGAAGCAGGAATGGGAAATGGCTGTGCTACTTCCCAAAACATGGGGCTTTGGCAAGAAAACTGTCAGTAAAAGGCGGGATTCAGGGATAGGGAAACAGAAAAACCAGAAGAATTTCCCAACAGCATCCATCTGGGAGGAGGGATAGGGGTCAGTCCTGAAACCAGGCTGCAGAGCCAGAGCACTCAGAGGAAGAGCATCTGACAGAGCGGGGAAGAGGCTGCACGTGGAGGAATCAAGAACTGCAACCTTTTGTTCTCAGCATATCATTACACTAACGCCTGAGGATGAAAAACTCACATTTCAGTAATGAAAACCATCTATTACCCCATGAAATCTGTTTGAACATTGTGCCACGTAAGTCTTGCCTTTCAAATTTATAAAATCCATATTTAAGAAACTTCAAGATGGTTTGAAGCAGGAGACTCTGAGGAATATTAGCCAGAGCCATCAGGCCCCAGAGAAGGCCGAGAAGCTGGACACCACTGCGGCGACCGCACCAAAAAGAGCTCGTGTCATTTGAGAAGTAGTATACGGATGTGAATGTAACGTGTTAAGGCATCTTGCACATACAGAACTGGCTTTTAAAGGGAATTTTGGTAGCCAGTGGTAACGGAAGATCCCAAAAGTCCTTTCCCTTTGCAGGAAGAGAGACCCTGTCAGAGATGCTGGAGCTGGATCACAACGTGTCCCACAAAGCCTGATGGAGACTGGGCTGTATAAGGGGAATACAATAACCCAGCTGCCAATTAGGCATTAAGTCCCACTTCTTGTCATGGCACTGGCAGTAGCAATGGCAATATTCACAAAATAGGCACTTGGCCGCTAAAAACACCCCAGGGAACTTCAAGTAGCCAGCACCAAGTACCAGGTACACGCACAAACCCAAAGCTCAGTAAAGCATCTTTTTATCTTAATACACAAGCATTTCTCTCCAATCCACAGGGTAAACGTACAGCTAGAGTCACGGGCTCAGTGTGACAGACACTGCGACCAAACACAGCGAATGATGCCGGGGAAACATGTCCTGGTCACGTGCGTGGTGACAAGGACATCTCTCCCCACAGCTGGGACAGGCCGTGCCAGAGCGTGGCACGTACGTGCTCCCTCGCTCATACACCCACCATCAGCTTGGCACCCCTTGAACTTACAAACTAAGCGAGCTGAGCGACAGACAGGAATTCAATGGTGTTTTGTTCCCAGAAGCATTAAAGAGAATATGTCAAAACTATATAAAGAATGTGAACAATAAATGTCAATCCAGGTTAACAGCCAGTTTCATTTCTGTCTTGTGATAATGGTCAAAGAAGGCTTACTGAGAAAGAAAAAGCAATTTTTTAATTATTCAGTATTTCGATGGATGACTGATAAATTGACTTCAAACAATTCAACAGTGAGTGAGTTTGCTTTAGAGAGATGAGGAGGGTGGAGAAGACATTCAGATGATCTTGGGTCTCTCCTTTCCTTTTGCTTTAGTGCACTTCAAAGAAATGTGCCAAACTAACCACGTATAATTCAGGTCATTGAACAGATGCAGACACTGCTGGGTAACTAACATGGATAGTTAACCAGCTATTTTTCTTTTACATTTTACTTGTCACCATTAGGGTCTTGTAAAAGAGAGCAAGAGCATCCATTAGACACCTCTACATAAGTTCAGCTCGTGTCAAGTGAAATCACATCAGGTGAAAAATATGCTAAATAAAATGATATTCAATTTGTACATTTGTGCTGTTTCATTCTGTACGTGCCAGGAATGCACGACAGACATGGATGTTTGCCTGGTCAGGTCCTGCTAGAAGATGGTCTAGACAAGTCAGCATTTTTAGTTTTCTAATTATTAATAGCATCACGCTTTGACAGAAATGACATACAATATTCATTACATAACTTTCAAAACGAGCAAGACTTTCTTAATGACGATTCACAATTCTATGTTTACGTTCTATGCTGTAATTTTTTCCTGCTGGAAAAAAACTGATAGGATTGTTCTACTAAAATGTTTGCTGTTTGAAGCTGGATAAACCAATGCCTTAAAATGAAGATTAGCTTGGCAAGTTTCATTAAGAGAAAGTAAGCACCAATGTCCCCAGACTCTTAACATCCTGCGCACCCAACAGCCAGGTTTGTTTCTCTGTGTTCTCCACCCTGCACATCTCCTGATGCTCCACCTGTACAACCTACTGGCAGCAAATTAAGTTTGCTTTTTCTACAAAGGTGCCCCTCAATACATTAGCATCAGTCTAGCACACTGCCTGGGAATATTTTGATTCATCGTTAACGCGCTTTGAATGACATTATTTTTGTGCAAGATGGAGCAGACTCTTTGCTGCAGGCTGGACATAAACAGACTTTGAAGTTAAGATGTGGCACCTGCTGTGAATACCCGACCAAAGCCAGATTATATCCGATACCCCTCCATAGCTACAGCAATCCCAGACAAAAGCAAGCTTAGGGACAAATGTCAGACGTGAGCAGGGCAGTGGTTCACCAGTATCTATGGAAGCAATCATGGGGAGTCACATCGTCCCTATGGAAACCTCAAGGTCTGTGACATGTGCAAAGATTACTGCCAGCAATTAACGCACTGAAATCATTCACCAAATTAAAACAAAGATTAAATGGCACCAGAAAGATCATGCTCCAGTTTACATATATAAATAAATGTAAAATTTACAAGTAAAGGTAAATTAGATGACTAAGAAAGTAGCACAATAGTGGGATCATTAAATTGAAACCTCCTTACCACAGGATCTATGGGACAAAATAGGGTTTGTTCTACATTAGTGTTCACAGAAAAGAAAAATAATAAAAAACAATATTTCAGGTAGCTCTCAAGTAGTTAAAATCCCTGAGAATGTACACTTTCAGTAAACATTTTCGGGATGATGAAATCCTGAAATCATAATGGGACCCAAACCCTTCCTACCTTTGACCAAAGGAAAACAGCAGCCTTTGGGGGAAAAAAAAAAAAGGTTTAGAAAATCTGTTTCTTAAACAGCTAATTTTTATCTAGATTCAGTTGCATTCCAACATTGCAGAAGGACATAGAACTACAATGTTAAGATGTGAAAAAAAGAAAACCTCAAAAAAGACATTCAAAAAATCTTGACATATTTAGAGGTGTCTGCATTTTGCAGAGAACTACCTGTTTTGAGGAGTAGCTGCAGTGTCCCTGTAATGTGTTTCTCTCAGCAGTACCAGTGAGTATTTCCTTCTATAACTCTATCTTAACTTCGTTTATATGAGAGAATTCACATTAAGGTCACAGCAGATGAAGAATTCTTCCAATAAAAGGGATATATGCCATTCCTATAGTGCTAGCTGGTGGACTGAATTATTATTATTACAATTATCTAATAACTTTCATCTTGATGCTGAACTGCTCCCCAAATCACATCATCAGTGATAGTTATTTTCAAATTCTGTCCAATGTACCAATACAGATACTCTCTAGAGTTATTAAGAACATTCCACTTCAAGATGTACCATCAGTAGGGTAGAGTGTGGAACAACCCCAGCTAAAGCCAATGGACCCAAACTATAAATGCAGACATTCGGGTCAGAATATTTATATTATTTTTAATTAACCCAGTCAAGGGTATCTTCAGAACTGAGTATCATCACTTTTTGGAACACATCACCTTTACAGTGTGAGATGAACCAGCTAGGCTGGTAGTGTGGTTCTGTTCAGCCACAGAAGGGCTGGCAGGGAAGCAGAGTCCCTGCTGTGCTGCTGGGGCCAACCCCTCCACTGGAGAAAAGGACCAGTGCATGATGCCAGTTCAGGAAGCTATCCTGATTTCACACATACAAAGAAGTCAGTCCTATATTTACACACCTCATGCATAGCCACACAATAGATATATACATATATATATGGACAAAAGAAGAAATTTCTCTTTGCAGAATAAAATTTCCAAAGCAAACAGAATTACTGTCTTGTCCATCAGGTGCTTTTCATACATGCACAAAATAGTACTATTATTTTTGCCTTTTTTTCCTCCTCCTCCTATCAGCATCTAGAGCGTACATTCCAGTAGCCTGAGAAGCTGACCCATACTCGATTAGTGTAAGTAGTATATAAAACTCTGTTATTTGTTACAAGGAGACTTATTTCAACACACACAGACTGCATGTACACTAAAAGTAGGCACTAATCTTCTTTGGGCAAAGCAAGTATCTACCACGACAAATCCACTATTAGCCAGTAGCTGTCTGACCTGTTTGGTGCTCTTGCAAGCACAACGATGTTTTATTCCTGTGCTGGACAAAAGGCAGTGATTAATGTTCCCGCAGATCCCCTCCTCAGTAAAACCCTGTTGCTAACCCATATGGGGCAGGAAATTTTGTGTCTCTGCAGAGTAGTAGGGTGTAACTGGGAATGCCTCTCCGTTCAAGAAAAGCTACACCAACCTTTGCCATAACACGGAGGGTACGTTAAATTGCCAATGCTGTAGCTGTCTAGCTATTTGCTCATGAAGCTGATGAATAACTTCTCATCAGTCACAAATCAATAAATTCAAGTCAGTTCTTTGTTTTCTTTCCAGGTCCCCTCCATTCACCTTCTGCAGAAGACTTAATCCATAGTTTAGATTTAATTCTTGCCAAAGGAATGACAGCAAAAAAATTAATAGCAAACTTATAGGAAACAAATCCTCAGCAATCCTCTTTTGTGAGCTATGAAGATTGTCATCAAGATGTCATTAATCTAGTGGAAAAAGCCCTGGCACGAAGTAGCCATGAGGAATCTAAGAGACTCAGGCTGGTTCCCAGCGGTGGCTGCTGTGTGCCCGGCCCAGGAACAGGCTCTGCCTGGGCCCCGGGGCCAGAGGAGGTCCCTTCTGCTGCTTCTCTCTCTGTGCCTTCACCCTCCAGCTCTACAGAAGCCCCTGGAGTCAGCTGCCCCCCGGCACAGCCAGTTAATGCAAACTGCAAGTAAGTTTGTATATGAACTGAGGCAGAGAGAGGCAGGCAGGTATCAGCTTTAAGTTAAAGCTGCAAACACCGGGCAAACGCAGAAAAATATTATCCATGAGGTTATCATTTGCCCAATGACATTCAGACTACAGTAACATTTTAAAAACCGAAATACATATTATCTTCTCTCCTTAATGTCTCTAGATGAGAAAGTCAAATATCTTCCTGCTCTTCTACATGGAAAGATAAGAAAAGTTCCACATTCTGCATAAAAAAAAAAAAAAAAAAGGGAAAAAGGCTCACTGCTTCTGATCCTAGTGGAGTCACCAGATTCATTGCTGTGAGATACAGCAATAAAAAAAAATATACTCAAATAAAGCCATTCTCTGTTCCTGCTGTGAATATCAGAGCACTCCAGGAATATGAATCTGAGGCTCACCTAACCACTTACAATAAAACACCTACTGGGATGCACTGACCTTTCCTAGTCTTCTAATATGGGGCTGGCAATCTAAACAAAACAGTGCCCTGTAACACCTAGGAATTATTTCCAATGACATGGGAAGGGAAGGAAAAAGGAAAAAAAAAGAAACAAAGGAGAAGGGAAAAAAAAAATATTCCTGTTGTATTAGGATTGGCCCAATTCTATCAGAATAAATGCTGGGGAAAGTCACAATGACAATTTTAAAAACTGCTAAAATCTGAGCAAGTGTTACACAAGGCTCAAGTGTATTCTATATTTTTTGGCATGAATCTTCAACATTCACTCTAAGAACACATTTGTGGGTAACAAAACGATCTCCTAAGTCTCGTAGTTACTCTCATCCTTGCTGCCATTTACATGAAGATAAAGACTCTGATCCCAAATTGAAAATTAGATTATGCTTTGCCAAATTCTTAATATATACCTAAAGACACACATAGCCATTGTTCTAGACATTGGGTATCAAAAAATACATGTATACACACAGCTGCAGGTTCCTCTAGTAAATAGAGTTCTTGCACAGATGCTGGCAGTATCACATAGTGAACATACAGGTCTGCTGACATGTTTACTATACCCACAGTGCTGTACAACAGATATATATGGAGTTAGTTCCTAGTCCAAAACACCTGAAGGAACTGTCTGCAACTTTAAGTTGAATTAAAAGTTTAGCCTAACTAGCCTGGGGTCTGAATACCATATAGATCCCAAGAATGGCTCTTTCAGCTACACAAGAAGTGCTTGTGTCAGAGCTAAGCCTGAGCTACCCCTGACGTTCTACATTTGAAATATGAGCCAAGTCCAAGGGGGCTTTTCCACTCATCTCTGCTTTGCATATGAGCTCCACGGATAGATATTATAAAGTTACAACATGATACACTTTGCAGCAGCAGCCACAGGAAAAAAAAAAAAATTACTAGTGAAAAGCATTCCTCATAATTTCATTTCTTTTCATGTTGGCAAATACACAAACCTTCCTGGCTGCAAATCCATGCTGGTTAGAGAACCGACGCACTGTAAATCTAAAGTGTTGGGCCTTGTGTTCTGGTTGTTATGTAGCCATTCAAAAGCAATTTCTCCATAGTTTCTGGGTTACAAATATTTGCTAAAATTATTTTTCATACCTTCCTGTCACGGGCAAAATAGCTGTGCCTAGCATTTAAATTATGGCATTCAGCAACCTTGCTTATGCTAATTGGTACTAAATATATTAAGAAGGCATGGATTAGCATAGCATAAGTATTCACATGTGAAAATGACTGGTCCAGACAGAAGCAAAAGAGATCAGCAGCAGCACGTGCATTTGAAATTGTTCCATCAGTACACCCAATCCAACATTAACAAGACTTACAAAGAGATGTCATATATAAAATGTGCTGTGCCGTGTCATAGATAAACATGAAAAAGGGCTCGCTGCTTTGGTGATGAGCAGAAAATCTCTCCATTGGATGAAGTTACAGAAATTTGTGGACAGTAAGGGTAGAAAGAGGGTTTTCTCTACTGCTGAGAAAAGCTGTTTTCCACAAAGAGCTTACATGCTCAGTCCCCTCAAGAACCTGACTACGGCTCAGAAGCTGGGGAAGGAAGAGGCCCAGCTCTAGAATGCAAACTCCATAAGCAAACAAACCATTACAAGCAGCAAACTTGAAACAATTTTAGATAAATTCTACTTGTGAACAAATGCCTCCGTATTTTACATGCACCAGTAATAGGTCTTTCCTCCTTTACTAATCAGCATCCAAATATCTGACATAGCCTTTATCTTGTGCTCAATCTAGAGGATGAGGTTTAACTCTGCCTCAGGTCCACATTCCTGGTGTTTCCTATGCCTCAGTTACACCCTGTGTCCAAGGTCAGACAGCAATAAAACTGGAACTCAACATGTACCAAAAGCAGCTGAAAGAAGGAGCACGGGGCTGAGCTGTAGGGCATCACGTGGGAGGATGAGAGAGATAAAGAAAATACCCAATGGGCTTTTTGAAGCCAGGCTTTGCCTTTAGTCTCTCACAATCAGACTCCCCCACAAACGGTAACAGCACGTTAAATATTGAATTGGGGTGGGGAGAGTGAGGGCACACAGAGAATAAAAAAAAACACACGAGAGGAGGATTAAAAAAAAAATAATCTTTCTCTTTTGAAATTACGTGACCCTTGGCCCACTTGAAGTTGATTAAGCATCACTTCAGGAAGGGTGGCTTCCTGGCGTGCTGGGAGGCATCACAGGGCTCATTGCATTTTGGCTGATCCTGGGTGAGTGTGATTTCCTCCAGCATTTCCCTCCCCTCCCCGTGGCAGGTTTCTATTTTTCTGGCAGCTGACCTCCACCTTGCCAGGTGAGCACTGAGGTTACGAATTCATCAAATCCCTCTGAGAAATGTCTGCTCCTTTTGTCAATAAATTGCTTCTTGAAACCCCGCTGAATTTTTCAGTGACCTCTTGTTCCTTTTGTGCCTGAAAAATTTCAAGTTCTTCAACTTTTTGCGCAATCTTCTTTTCTCCCTTCAGCTTTGCTTTGCAGTCTTCTGCTACATTGTGCTCAGCGTTGTTCTTTGATCTTCTGATCCTTCTTTTGTAATTACATCTCACCCAAACCTTTCTGAAGCTGTTTTGGGAGATTGGATTTTCTTGATGGTTCAAAAAATAATGGATCAGTGAGCAATTCTTTTAAATGTGTTGTTACCTAACTCAAAGGTACAGCTCAATTTTGGGGCAGAAACTTAGATATATTCTGTATTGAATGGCATTATTCTTTTCATGTTTATTACAATTCCATGCATCTAGTACTTTCACAAAAGCTCTTGGCTGGTGCTTCTGAAGCCAAGAGTATAAGGATTTACTGACAAGTACCTCTTCAAAATAGACAAACTACAAAACTAATGAGATAAAAATAAATAAACCTGTTTTTCAAGTATCAATATAGACACAAACGATATGGTAACTTAATTTTAGGCCTACTATGTGTTAAGAAAATGCCACATAACTCTATTCTTTTTGAATTAGTGTCTTTATTAAACAAGTGAGATGTGGGTATCTGAAGCAAACTAATTTGAGAAAACCACTCTTTGAAGGATGTGCTAGAGAGACTGTCATGATGCAGTAACTTAAACAGCACTAAGTAACAGGAGCAGAAGCTTTATTTTAGAGATAAAGGGCTGAAAGGATTTAAGACTTTTTCCGAAACCCAAAACAGCCTTTTTTTTTTTCCTTTTTTAATATTTACTTAGTAAATCAAGGAATAATTTTTTCCAGCATAACCAATTCCCCCCTGCTTCAACAGCACCCACCACTCTCCCTCTTAGAGAGCCACTTCTGCTGTCCAGCCTTGGGCACCCAGGCTCCTGCACGCCTCACCTTGGATTGCTCTCGGGGATGAAGTTGTGTAAAGCACAGTCACCACACCTTCAAATTCAATTCCAAAGGACACCTAACCCTCCCCTTAATTTCCACGTGGCGTTCCCTTAAAGCAGGTTTTATTAGCCTGCCAGGGATTGCAAACTGGAGCTCAAGTTAACACAGCCTGCCAGCTGCTAATATATTCACACTGCATGATTCAAACATTAGTTGGTGGCGTTGCAGCTCTCGCACAAGCTAAATTAATTCTGTAGTAATTAATACAAGCAGGGACGGCTCAGGTTAAGTCAGCGACAAAAACATAGCCCTCAGGACAATTTACATGAAAGGGCTTCAGGCAAGGAAACAACACTCTTCCTTGTGGGTAGATGAGTGGGGCTGCTTTTCCCAGGGAGAAGATGTTCTGGCCTTGAAAATACCGCTGAAGTTGGGGGACGTGTTAAGGGGATGTGTCTGCTTTTCCCTTCAGAGAAGGTGGAAAGGCAAGAGGGGAGGGAGCTCTCATTTGGTCTGTTTGACCCACGTCCCCCTGCCAGCCCAGAGGGGAGGCAGCCCACACATGGGCAGCCAGAAAACTGCATCAGGGCAAACAGCCCCTACAAGATCACGTAGGAAATCACGGGAAAACAGGATGAATGCAAACCACTGGTGTTTTGAATGCGTAAATAAGGATCTCAGATGTGCCCTACTTCCCCCTCCTTAGTGTACCTAGGGTTCTTGCGTGGTAAAAGTTTGGGGTTTTTTTGTGGCTGCCAAAGACTAAAGTCTTAAGAACTGTCTCCTCCAGGCACGCCAGATCCTTAACCAAGGATTGCCAGGCAGAGACATTTCACTTTCCAGTGAATAGTCTTGACCAGCAGTAATACTGTAACAGGCCCTATTTTCCCTCCTGATTGCATACGTAATCAAATATTCACTCTCACTTGCTGTTTAATGATGGTGACTCCAAAGAATTCAGAGAGCTATTTTGCTTGTAATACTTTCTAATTGTTTCCCTCGGGAGGGGGAAAGACTTTAACTAGATGTTGTATCACAGCTTCCTCACTACTTTGAGGTAGATAATATGCAACTTCAGATGTACCACAATTATCCCCTGCAATTAAAACTTCCCTTTCGGTTTTTGCCATTAGTATCACTTTCCTACAGCCTAGTTAAGTGCTATAGCCTGCATTTATTCCATCACTGATGAGCTACTGAACAAACCAGTACAATGGACCAACAGAAGTTGTCTTTTTTATAGTATCAGAGGTTATTGATGATTTCATTGCAAAATATCTGGACTTGTTGATTATGAGTAAAAGACCATTCCAGGTCCAGGAATGCTGGGGTCAGTGCATCCAACAGGGCAAGATCACCACTGCACAAGGGTTGTTAACTTTGTTTATGTGGTGTCAAAGTTGTCACTTGCTTTTTCTCCAGCTTGAGTTTCAATATAGTAGACCTATGTTGGGTTGCTACTTATATCATTTATCCAGACCAAGCTGAAAGCACCAACAAGTAAATAATACCCACGACCTTGCTTTCTTCACCGCACAAATGACAACAACAAAACCTGCCATGTTTACAGAAACCAAACCCACATTTATCTCTGTGATAATCTGTCACAAAGTAAAAAATTCCTCATCTTACCCCCAAGCCCCCAGGTTATTACGTTGCTAGTTTGGACGGGTTGTCTCTTCCACCCATTTGTCTTTACAGCATCAGTTTTTATCCAGGTAACAATCTTTTTAGCTTAATATATAGTAACGGATGGAGAAAAGCTTGATAGTTCAGGACAGTTCTCAGGGAACCACCTGTACCAGAAGTGCAGGTGAGGGGAATGGAGCAGCACTGATCAGTCCAATGAAGGTGCCCATCGAAAGCACCCAGCCTGTAAGCCCTTGGCTTTCTGTGCCTTGCAGATGATACTTTACATTCAGTCCTGTGGAATTATTTTGTAAATACTCCTATTAAAGTGGGATACTTAGGACTTTGGATATCATTTTACTTCTACCCTATGTTCTGCATCATCAGAGGAAAATGGGATAAAGGCAGTCCCAAGATCTGTCACTTGAGGGCCTTTTATGCATATTAAACACATTGCACGACAGAAAAGATGTACAAGGAAGACAGGAGGTGGGCACTGCATGTGGCAAATGCTGACAGAAACCCTTGTGCTGCTGGCATAAGGATTCAACACAAACAAGCACACTAAGACCGCCCCCAGCTCGTTGGATCCCACTGACATCTTCTCAGGTGTGATTAGGCAGCTGCCTGAACCTGCAGTTTGAACTGACATATCATGAAACCAACATTCACCAAGAGGCTTAGTTCTAAAATCCGGTTGAAAACTCCATAAAAGCAAATTTGAAGACTTTCACACATATAAAGCAGTAACAAATATTTCAGACTTGCAGAAGCTGAGGATTACCTAAGCCTAACATCAGTGCAGTGTGACTCCGGCGTGTTATCAACCTCCAAACAAGGAGGGCTGCATGTCCATCCACCCAACACTGAGTTGTCCCTTAAATAAACAAGCAGTTCTACAGCAAATTTCTTCTCCCCGAATAGCTGCATTGCTAACAGACTGTCTCCAGAGCTTGCAAAACAAGACAGAAACAAACTGCAAAGCCAGCAAGGTACCAGTAGCACCCTTCTATAATTAACTAATCACTTCTCAGAGCAAAGGGTAGAGAGTTGTTTTGACTAAGCAAAGAAACCTGGAAATTCATCAATTCTGGTAGCCAGAAAAGGTGGGCAATCCAAGTCTTATCATGTATTCGCATTAGAGACTTTGGCCAGTGCAACTGGCTTGACTGTGGGACATAGTTTTGGGAGGGGAGATATTAACAGAAACCAAATCACTCCCCAGCGTTGGACAAGGACTCTTAGAAACGTGCTGTTTCTCCTCACAGACGTTACTGCGTCTCCATCCCCTCAGAACAGCAGAATTCTTCAGTAAAACATACTACTCTTGTACAGCTAATGCTAGGACACTTTTCAAAGTTAGTCATACTTGCAAATAAACACAATTTGTATATTTTGCTACCATTAAGAAAGATTTCACTCCAGTTACTTCAATATGCCACTACTAACATCCTATTAACAAATATCCTGGCATGGTTACTTTCTTTTACTTCTAAAGTTGAGTCCCTGCTTGTACAAGGTGCAGAAGTGTTGTGCTCATACAGTTTGTATTCCTCCCCAGAAACAGTGGAAAGAAATAGGACATTACAGTATCAGGAATATTTCTCTCAAAATATTTTTCAATAAAAATCAAAACATACAAGAACCAGAATCACAATGCCACCAGCTTCAGCATCTGGATTTGATAAGGTTAAGTCGGTGTGAAAACTCCACGGGAAAGCTTCCCCTATTCACACCATTTATCGTGCATGCAGATTCTCTGCTGAATTTTCCCTGCCCTTATGACAATTATTTTTATGTGAATTTATCAGCACTTTTTAACGTGCTTCAGAAACACAGCAGTAGCAGAGGCAGCACAACTCTGGCATGCCCACAGCCTCGCTGCAAACAGCAGCCTCAGCTCTGCTGAAGACCTTTCTGTCCTTCATCCCTTCTCCCCCCAAGTCCACCTCTCCCTTCTGGCTGTGGGTACTTCTGTGGGAATACTCCACAGGCAATGCCCAGCTCCGGAGGACTAACCCCAGGGCACTGCACTGATGCAGCCTCAGGCTCCAGCGCTCGGCACCGACATTATTTTTATGTAGCTGCTTCTCTGTAATTATAAAAATGTCAGCTCAAAATTGCATGGCAGAATTTCAATTCGTTTTTAGTTCTGTGGAAGATGATTGTGGCTTTTTAAAAGTTCACTTGATATCAAAACAGCCTAGAAACAGCAAATGTAATTAAAATCTTGAAGGAACATTGTGGTTGATTAAAAGTTTAATCACCAGCAGCCAGTGAAGGAAACTGCAAATTCCACCTCCACTGCCATCAGAAAAACAACTCAGCTGCTCCTGGCACACACAGCCCCCTCCAGATTTGATCAAGCCTGTATTTTTACAGGTTACTTATTGCTATAAGCATATGGAGGTTTCACTATCTGCCCGTAAGTACACCATAGAGCACAAGAAAAGGGATATGACTAACTTCAAACATTTATGTATGTATTCCCATGAATTTCTCATCAACAAAATTTTCGACTCACATAGAAACTTCATGCCATTGTCTATGTGGATGGAGACAGGAGTTTGCATCAACCAGCAACGCTTATGTATTGCACAGGCATCACGTCCATCTCTAGCTCCTCTTTCGTAATTAAGATTGAAAGCTGACTGCATGGGCCTCAGGTTCATTATTGTTTTCAAGTTATGGAGGAACATTTCTAGTAAAGTAGTAGCTCAATAAAGCCAGAAATAAGACATTTGTTACGCTTTTTCATTATTAAAAAGAACAGAAAACACAACCAGTCACTGCACCACTCAAGCTTGAGTAAACAAGCTCCAGGTGTAGTACATGAAGGAAGCAGAGGGAGATCAAAATCATGTCAGATTTTATCATCCAACTGCTATAAAAGGATAGGTTTCATTTTTTCCCTGATTTTTGTGTGAGCTTGCAGAGCATGAGCACTGCCTTGCAATATCTGAAAGTCACTAAAAATAAAATAAGTTCTCAGTTGACTTTATGTCCTGAATGACTAAGGAAGACTGAATGACAAAACCAAAGAAAAATTTTTAAGCAGAGTTACATCTATGTTTGCACATAGAAATTTTCACAATTGGTAATTTCACTATTAGCATGTTATTTTTTAAAAAAAATATTTCCTTTTCCTTTAACTTGCTGCCTATACACATTTTTTAAAAAATCCAGATTAACTCACCCTCCTCCCCTTTTATTTTATTATTCAGAACCTTCTATTTTCAAAGCAGCATATTTAAAGTATTCAATCCCAGCATGATCATAGTCCTATATTAGTGATAAGCTTTATCAGCTGTTTGCCACTTCTATATATCAGATCAGACTAGACTTGTGAACAATTCAGTGAACGCAGCCTTTAAAACAATGGGAAAAGTAACTGTAAAACAAGAAACAGAAAGAAATTTGAATTTTGATGGTCACAAGCAACAAATGCAAATTCCTATTAGGTCCTACTGGGGCTGTGTTAGGTAACTGTCATGCTGTTGGTCTTCATATTAATAAAATCAATCAAAGTTTTAATAAGCATAGTTATTATGCACTGATTACTGCTAGTGAACAATAACACTTGCTCTGACATTGACTCCAGGCCGATCAGAAGAAAGTTTGTTATCTTGAAGACATGGGGTGAGGAAGGATTGGAAATAAGAAAAACACACTTTATAGTTTTCAGGAAAAAAAACCAACCCAAAACTCAGGGCCTGAGTGTAATACTTATTACTTATGGGTAACAGGAGACATTGTTTATGAAAGAATATCTACTGCAATTCTGCAGCCTAAGCTCCATGTTACAGAGATCCTATAGCCACACAGAGACTCTACAGTATTGAAACCTAAATTTGCCCTTTAGCTGTAGAGGGAAGGGATGATCTTTTCTGTAGAGCTGCAGGAAAGAAAAGTATTTATTCACTAATAATTTCCTAATAAAGGAAACATCGATGACTGATGGCACTCTGCAATAAGCTATTCAACCAGCGCTTCTTTTTGACAGACTGGGAGTCACAAACTTTGCCTGCTGCTTTGCAATTAAACACCAAAGCCAAACCCCACAGTTCGTAACCAAGTTGGGTATCAGCGCCCTTCAACAGATGCAAAACTTGACAAAGATGCCAAATAGAGAGGAACAAAACAATCACTTGCCCTTTGTGTGCTCCTTGCACTGGTGCTGGGACAAACCAAGCCACGGTTTAAAGAGAGTTAAAGCCCTTCTCAGAAAAAGGTATTTTCAGATACAGCTCCCAGAATTACCGTGGCTTTTTTCATGGTCGTAACGCACAGAAATAGAGTATTTGATCTGCAATGAGACATCCAGTGACAGCATTTCTACCTCCAAGCTTTCTCCTCCCTCTTCAATATTATATGTGATAATCTTCCTGAAGAAATACCAACTTTCTCTTTTTGTTCCTAAAATGAATCAGTTCTCAGTAGATATTCCACTCATTTTTCTAATGGTCATTGATGCCCTTTAAATTTCTCTCTCTTCATTGGTGTTCCAATACCTCCCAATTTAGTATCATCTGCAAATTTCATTACCGCCCTGTTTAACACATCTTCCCAATCAGCAATGTACTTGAACCTGCAATTGATTCTGGCAGCTCTCCACCAGAAGCCTTCCTCACATCAATGTGCTGCCTTTGTGTAAAATCTTTCAGCCAGCTGGCGCTCCGCGTGCCCGCGGCCCTATTCAAACCAACCAGGACTTTTTTTTTGTTGATAAAATGGAAATCTGAATGAGGAAATATCAACTCAGTTATTAAAATCCAAATATATCACATTAGGTGCATTCTCTTAATCTGCCGAAGCAGTTAGAGCAATAATTAAGTGAAAGTAAATTGGTCAAGACCATTTATAGATAAAACCTCGAAATAGAGCACTTGGGAGCTGTTAAAGCAGGTACCTGAAGAGAGGAAATATTTTAAAAACGCAGTGCAATCCAGCTAAACTAATTCAACAGAAATCAGATAATCAACCATGCTAGACTAATTGCCATTTAAAATAACGAAATAAGAGGAAGACAAATATTGTTAGTCCCACCCAAGGTGGATCAGGGGGAGCTGTTCCTCTGCTCCCGGCAGCCTGAGAAGAAACAGCTACTGCCTAGGCTTTAGCCCCGATTCAAGTAACCTCCTGAGTCATTACTTGTACATAAAAACAAGATTTGGAGCCATTTGTCACTGTCTAGAAAATCACTGTTTGACCCTGAACACCTCATTTAACTTCTTCAAGGCTCATTTGCATCCCAGCTCTTTAATATGTTACAGGTTGTGATGCTCAATGACGGAGCTCCCCCTCTTTATTTGTGTATGACGTGCGGGCAGTAAGTTCACCAGGCAGGAATGCAAGGAGGGAGCAAAACCATCTTAGGCACAAATGTACCAAAGTGAGGTCTGAAAGCCTGAGATTAATTCCTAGGAAGTGCAATATGACCTCAAGTCTCAAAGGATTTATAGCAGCTCCTTATGGGTATCCACGTTTCATAAACACCATAAAATATTTCACGGAAATTTTCCATAACATGGGAATTCTCAGAGCATGAAGTCAAAACACCAAACCAGCAGCTTTGTGAGGTTCACAGCCAAAAGACACCGCAAAGGGAAACCTTCTGCCATGTACAGAGTCCTCTACATGGGGCACTAAATTTTAACTCCCTCAAGTTCTGCACTGCACCACTGTGCAACAAGCACTTAATAAATGTTATTTTACAACACGCTGCTTATTTTCAGCACTTAAAAAAGCACATCTTGCTCTAACGTGGTCTGCTGGCACTCAGAGCCAGCACTTTGGGGAAACGCTAGAAGCACTAAATACTAATTGTCAAACATTATCTGTAAGTAGTATCCAGGCTGTCAAGACATGCTAACAAGTACTGGTTCTGCATCAGCTTCCTCAGAAGTTGGACTAAGGTTTTGAAATACATCACTATGAATCCTACACTGGTATTAGCAGAGTCTTAAACCATCAGACTTCAGGGAAGACTTACAGCCAGTTGCTTGTATTAATCAGTTTAAGACCTGACTTGGGTGCAATCCAGGCTTCTATGATATACTACTGACATATGCTGAGTTGAATTTTTTCTAACATTTCTGCCTGATTCATAAGGACTCTAACAAGAATATTAAATACGAGCCATTAAATTTATTTTGACTTGACTTGGTTGTCTTAATTATTAAGAATTCTATTTAGATTAATACAAGGAAATCTCTTGACATGTATTGCCTTGCAGCACTGAAAAGATTATGGGAAATGACTGTGTGTGAGAAGGCTTCTCTTTGAAGCGTGGTATTTGGGTAAAGCCAGCTTGAGCAATGCCTTTTAGAGGCAAGCTTCACGTTCCACCACTCAGGCAAGTATTAAAACCACAAGGCTCAGGTACCTGACGTGCTGCCAGTTCAAGCACCCACAAAATGACAGCGTTGCCATCATCCTGCCAGCTGTGCAGTGCCTTTTTCCCCCACAGTGTTGGCCAGGTGAGGAGGGATGGGTGGTTTCCCCTCACTTGACGGTTACAATTCTGCTTCCCAGAAGGGACATCAGGGAGCATTACCGCCGTCCTTGCTGTGGACAACATTTGTCTTCCCCCTCATTGCTCCCACACACGTTTTCAGCAGAGCTGCTCAAAGGAACCACTCTCCTCTTAACCCAGTAGCTGCGAATGGGCCACAATCCCCTGCACCTCGCCTTGCACCAGAAGAACAAATAGGTTTTCATGGCTGCTCAGAAAATAAGCAAGCCAAGAAGCTTTCGCAGATGAAAGGAAGCAAATTTCAGGTATTAAATCCCTCAAGCAAGACGCTCCCCATCTCTGACAGCTAGCTCAATACTAGCAGTAGACTCATAACAGCCCATGAAGAAGCTCAGAGACTATTTGTGTCTATTGAAACACAGAAGCGAAGCAGAGATCATGTATGTCCCAACAGAATCATTTCCAAATTCTGCTGAAAATTTTATGATATTTTCAATCAAGAATGAAAAATGCCCTCTGGGACAGCTGGCATTTTTGTCTCAATCCAGCTTCAGCAGAGAAACTCCACTGAGGTTCTTCATGATGTTTAAACTGGATGCAGAATGCAAATGGTTCACAGATCTTTTTCTAAACTCATTTAATGTTACAAATTTTCCCCAATAAGATACACAAAGATTTCTTACTGTACTGTGAACGTTAACCTATATTGCTAGGCTCTAAACATCTCATGTCAATTGTCCTCCCAAGTCACATCGGATCTTTTAGCCAAAGTTCCAAGACACATGTTACTCCTCCACAAAGCAGCCCTCACCAGAGGTGACATAGTACCACTCGGAGTTTGGACTGTGCAGACTTGAACATCAGGAGCACAAAGAACCCATGTGCTACCTTTTTCTCTGTCTCATTTTCAAAGCCTTTCTCTCCATTCCAAGACAGACTCCCAGACTCACCTCATTCAAAAGAATTGCCTACCTTAGATTACAAAATAAGACATAAAACCCAGCAAACGTAGTCCTCTTGAATACCAACACACTAGCCATTTTTCACCCATCCCTGTGGGTGAATTGCAAGACCTCACTGAAGCACCTTTTGTTCTTTTTTTCAAATCTGTTTTTTCCACCTGTTTTCTTCTACAGTCTTTTTGAATTTCTGTTTCGCTTTCTAGTAACTTACTGTTTTCTTCCCATCTAAACCCTCCCTCTCCCCCAACTAGACCTCACCTCCTGTGTTCCTCCAATCTTTCTACTGCCCTCACTTCTGCTGACATCTCAGGATGAACTTCTCCACCTAGCTAGGTTTTAATCTCACTTTTCTTTTTTTTTCACACAGAAAACATCCTTGCCCCCCAGAATTCACTCTTTCTATGGTAGGAGAGCATTTCTTCCCTTGCTGTATTCTCTTCCTCCCTTTGATCAGTATCTGCTACTTTATTTCCATCTGTGAATCTCACCTACAAGTTCTGACTCTGTTTTTCGCTTTGAATCCTGCCAGCAGATCCCTACTGGTGGGTGAGCCAGGGGTGTTTGAAACGCCTGCAGGAACTCAGCAGGAGTCTCCACGCCACAGAGGACCACAGTGGGGTCCCTCCTCCCAGCCAGGAGGTAGTAGCTGCCAGCTACCTCTCACTGGACCCTTCTGCTGCCAGAGCCATAGCTGCTGAGCTACTGGTTTAGCCTCAGTGCTTCACCTGGAGGCAATTTAATCCAAAGACTCTCACCTGTCTCTGAATTGAGAATCTCCTTGGTTCTCTCTCTTCCCTTTCCGAGAAACGGGATCACAGTCAGCTGTGAGTTAAACACTCGATTAACCTTGCAGGAATTTCTTGCTACACTAAATCAGGTAACCAAAGCCAGTAATAAAATTATCCTTTCCAATCCTCACATTAAATTTTATAGATAAAATTAATCATCAAATCAAAGGTGTCAATTACAGATTTTAAGAAAGTATCAAAATAACTCAGATATTACATTAGCTTGAAAAGGGCTTGAAAAGTAATAACTGATCTGACAGGAATATAAATTGGGATTGGTGAAGACAGTAACCGAACAGAGTCTGGGCATTCACTCCTTCCCTGCAGAGCCAATCCTCCCCTCATAACTAGATATAAGCCACACTCAGTCTGCGCTGCTGTTCCTGACTGCCTCCTCTTCCTCCTAGGTTTGGGAAGAGTCTGCAAGAGGACACGGTCCCTGCAGGGACTGAGGCAAGGCTCGTTGGCCTCCTGTACCCCTGTTCTTCCTCCTTGCCTTTCTTAAACATGAGTACAATCACAACAACCTTTCCACATCCATCCAACAGCCTTCCCCAGTTGCTGTGTTTCTTCACAGATGACAGACAACTGCCTCAGTCCCTTTGACTAACATTGCCTGCACCCTCCAGCAAATGCCATTGGGTCGAATGCATCCATCTTCATCACACAGTCCCCATCCTGGTGCTTCCATGGCTGCCTCTCTCCCTCCCACCACCAGTGGTATTCAGGGGTGGCTGGGAGGAGACAAAACAGGCACTGGGAACTATGGTTTTTCCAGTATCATCTGCTGCTGGGTGCCTGTGCCAGCCACCAGCACACACAGATTTCTGAACACGGTTTGCAGAAAGCCTCGCTGGGTTGGAGGAATAGCCTGTACAGACCCCACCACAGCAGCCTCCCCCCTGTAAGCCCAGGGCACGCTTCCTCCTCTGACTGGTCCCAGAGATCTCTGTGGGTTCATCACTGGTTCTTACTGGAACTCTGCACAGTGCAGGAGATGCACTTTCTTCTTCATTGTAACACGTTTCTTTCCGCAGGACAACTATTACAGCCCCTTAATGGAACTAATCAGTATTAAACCCAATTAACTTGTTCAATAATTCAGCCTCTTGCTATCTATTAACCTAACAGTGCATTGTATATATTAATACTGTTAAAGGTTACTTGGTGTAAAACCTATTCATATTATTAAGTTTTCCCACAGCTAGAGCATCATGTACGCTCCCTGAGCACATTAGGTGAGCTGAACACTCCACTGCAGTTTTTGCAGCCCCAGTGCACCCAAAACATGAGGAACACAATTCCCTCAAAGTACCATGATGTTTACTGGCTACTGGAGATCAGCTTCTAAAAATCATTCAACACACCTCTCTTGTTCCTTCCCTGCTCTGCTACCCCAGTCAAGGGTTTCTTAAATGTTAATTAAAATGCAGATCTTCAGATGCACAGGTAGAACATCTTCTCTGTCTCTGTGTTTTAACAGTTTTCCACCTACAGCAGAAAGAGGCTGGCATGCTGAAGCTGTTTACAAGACATCACTGTTTTTACACCGCCCCAGGGATAAAAGCACTGAACCCAGAGCCCACATAAAATCCAACAGTCACTGAAAAAGTACACCACAAAAGCTTCAGAAAGCGTCAAGACGTTGTAGCGTGCAGCACGTGTGCTTTTCAAAAGGACAGACCTCACTGTTGAAATCATGTGTTTAAGGCAGAAGCTCAGAAAATTATCAATATTTCTTTCCAGAAGCCATTACACAGTTGAAAATCAAAATATTAACATGGGAAAATTCTTCTCCCTAAGCCAAGCTCAAGGCACGTGAATCAACTACAAAGAGCTGTTTCACAGTCTAGGCAGGCAGTGAAGGGGCAGCTGAACACGTTCTCTTCTATCTGGGTTTCCTTTTCCCTAATTAAACACTTCAGATGTGCACAGAGATGTCACTTGGTTCCCACGCCAAAACACGCTCTGTGTGGCTCTGGGGTATTTATATTATTATTCCAAGGCAGCATTATCAAATCATAGGTTTTGGATTACTTTTTCCATATCTTACAAAGACTTTCAGTCTCCCCAGAAATAAAAAAAATTTCCATGGAAACACACACCCATGAGATACACGAGACTTTGCTTCTGAGCTGGTATATAAGGCACTTGGCTGCTGCAGCCCTTCTGTGCAGAATGGAATCCTTGGTTCAGACATTACTGGTTCTTTTCTCCTTCCTATCATTTATGCTTCTAATTAATTTGGAGTAATTACACAATTGGGCCAGCTTATACTCCAGCCTTCCATAGATGTTACACTTAAGAAAATATCTACTAACAAAAAAAAAAAAAGCTCAGACATTTCTTATAAACACTTTCTCTAGGTCCCTCCCTTTATTATTTTTGTCTTTTTAAGATCTGTAGTTGTGATTTTCCTGTGCTTGCTTCATAGGGCAGATTTGCTCCTTTCATTTTGCTTTAAAGCTGTGTGGTGACAGGATGTGTAGTTTGAAGATGCAAATCCCCCTCTGCCTGCACGTTGGTCTAACTGGGGCTGCACCCTGTCATAGGCTGGAAAAGCTCAGGGGTCCCCCATGCAACCTTCCTCCTCACTGCTGCTGCTGCTGTTCAGATCCAGTAGGTCTTGAAAAGGGCAAGGAAAGCAAGTGAGAGAGGAGACAGGAAGCACAAGGGAAAGATAAGAGACAGAAACAGAAGAACTTCAAGCCAGAAGACCCTGTTTCTGCAAGAACATGCAACTGTTCTCACAGGCCTGACTTCACCCCCCTTTTTGAGCAAGAGCCCAGTTGACAGGACAGACCCAAACTTGTTGCGGTTAAACTGTTTCTTTCTCTGCATTTTTAGGTGATGTTTCTAAAATGAACACATTGCATTAGGAAGGGAAAAATAACCCAAAGACCTTTCACCTTCTAGAGCATCCCCCTGACAGCACACCCCTGGTGCCATGGCTCCCCGGAGCGGAGGCCGAGCAGCACCCCATCTCCACAGGCTTCCCAGGGCACCACCATTCACACTCTGCCATTGAGTTTTCTCAACCTGGGATGTGCTCACAACCTGACAGGTTTTCAGAAGCAATTTGGTCCACACTCCCCTCAAAAGGATCTCCAAACCACAAATGTCAGCACTGAAAAATACTTATACACTTCTGAGTCTAAAAAAAGTGCAGCTAAAGTAAACCGTAGAAGGAAAGATGTCATGTAGATTCTTCCCCGCTATATCAGAAGACTAGGATTATTTTTAATAAATATATTTTATAGGGCAATAAAAAAGAAAAAGCACCATGAGGCAAAGGAGTCATTCCTAATTCAGATTAACTTCATGTCCCATGCACATTAAGTATCCTGACACGTAAATAAGAGCTGTACTAGACTGAGCATTTGAGGAGCAGGACGCAGGAGCCCCATTCTGCCTTTTTCTCTGTGATGATCTCAGCATGAAATACTTTCCTCTGAACTATTTCTCTGTTTTGTCTCAATGTGGAAATGTTTTTCTTCAGAAGGCAGAATAAACCTCTTATTAAATGTATATAATCCGACTCTATAAGATTATACTACAAGTAACATTTTTTGTAAATGTTACCCATGAAAGTGGGTTTTTCTTGATTAACGATGTTATAGGGTTCAGCCGATCCTGAATTATTTCTGTTATGTTTAATGAGAACATTTAATATCTTAAAAAAAAAAAACCCTCTTGTTTTACAGATGACTAACATTATTTTCTCATCTGTTGAAAAGTTGCTAAACATGATGTTATTTTTTCATTGGGTGCGGTAATGTGAGGTTACATCCATAATTCATTTTAAGGGAGAAAACCCAAACTAATTTTCCCTTCCATAAGTGAAATGTTATGATCAAAAAAGCCTAAGTTTACCAACATAAGTACTCTAAAAGAAGCAGCAATTGTCTTCAACCAGTTAGTCATTACTATGCAGAGAGAGAAGCTGTTTAACTCAAGTTTCTGATATGAAAATGTTTTCTGGAGCTTTTTTTTTTCCCCTATCTCATTTGAAAACTAGAAACAGATTCTATGAGGAAAAAATTTTTAATAACTTTGTAACTTTTTCTTTTAAGGCATAGACACATCTTTAATAGACTCTGGTTACTGAATACAAGTGTTGCCAAGGAAGTTCCTCCCAGAGGCAGAAGAGGCTCTCGGTGAGCCACGGGAGATGGGAGGGGACTCACCTGCCATCATTTCAGGACCCTTTTAAGCGTTTCTTTCCCCTGCAGCCTCCCCCAGGCAGCTCTGCCGGCCTCTGCGGGGGAGACCTGAGCCAAGCTTTGGCCACTTCTTCCGTGGGCCCTGCCAAGGGCAGCATTTTTCCTGCTTTATATGCCCTGGGCTGCAGCGTGAGCCGAGCTGGCAGGAGATGATGCTATTCCCAGGTTCCCTGCCTGAGGCACAGTTTCTGTGGAGGCACTCACTTGTCATCTCTCCACCGCTGCCAGCCTCTAACCTGTTAGTCCAGCTGCCACTCAGACCCAACAGGCCTCAAAAGTCACACCGAGCCCATGCACACAAAGCCACCCGGAGCCTATTAATGCATCGCATAGCCCTCTCACAACTTCTCACATCCTGGAAAAGAAAAGCTCTGGGAGAAACCATCCCCAGGCTTGCAAAAAACATACTTCACTCATGGTTTAACATGCGCCAAACATGCTTTGCACAGACAAAATATCTGCAGCATTTAGATTAGCTGCAAGTAAGTATCCTACTAATCTAGGACATCCACGGAGAGTAAGAGCTGCTTGTGCCCATATGAAGCAAAAATCACTACGATTTATTGCTGGCAGAACCCATCCCATGCACCATTATGTTCTAAACTATTTCTTCCTGTCTCATAAGGTGAGAAATCCAGCTGATTTGGGGCCCTCCTCCAAAAGAGCAATTCTTTTCTGTGCCCTCAGAAGTCAGATATCTCCTCACCATTTCTTCCCTCTGCGTTTTATTCCCAGCTACTGCAAGTGGTTCCTGCTGAAGGAGTTTCTGAAGACTCTCCCTTCTGCCCCTCTCGATGTACCTCAAGGGAAGGCTGCCAGCCCCACCGACTGCTAAGGCTCCCACTTAGTGCCAATAAACACAAGAGATGAAATTCTACATTCCTACAGGGTATTGCAGGGAGTGAGTGCTGAGCCTGCTCTGCCTTTGCTACCCTAAGAAACATTCCCCGGTGCAGAGACTATGGAGGTGCAACTTTCAACTCCACAAATCATTATTAAATTGCCCGTTCGGTTTTCTTTTGGAGATTAGAGCTGGAAAACAATGTTAGGGAAAAATCACAGGTGTCAAAATTCTTCCTGCCTGCTCTCATATTCTTTATCATTGCAGGAGATGCCCTGTTGAAATTATCCTGACACTGCTAGGAAGGCAGAGCTTGAAAGCAGAGCACTCTGTGCCAATTGCTGCTGAGTTTTGTGGGGGCACATCCTCAGGGAACAACACGCAGGATGCCTCTCCCTAAGGCAGGCTGTGCCAACAAGGTTAACTGCCCTCCCTCTCCCTCTGAAAGAAGGTTTGCCAATATAATCGATTCACCCTTTTCTAAAAGTAAAGAACAGCTCCTGCCTTACTGCCAAGTAAAATGTGGTGGTGCAGGTCTGTTAGCATTTAGAAGCAAACATGGCAATCGAGCCAAGGGGGTTAGTGATGGGACTGACACCAAAAGCAGGGGCCATGACAAGGCAAACGAGCAACTTCCCTGCCAAGGGTCCAGCTGAGCTCTTCGAGGGGACACTTACAAACACATACAGTAACTGCAAACCACCAAAGAGCCCATGTTCTCCATGCAGTGTATACTCGCATTATGGTGAAGTTTGCAAAGTTCTTCCCTATTTTGAGGATTTTTAAGGAAGAAGCAGAGCTGGCACGACATGCATGGAAGAGCAGAGGTATGTAAATTCATTAACATTTCCAGGGGAGACAGGAGGAACTTGAATTCAGAGCAGCAGTTCGGAAAAGTAGGAGCAAAAGGCATCCTATAAGGGGGCTGCAAGTGATGGGACTGTTACTTCAACTTACTGGATTTGTTGAAGACAGAAGAACAAAAAACCCCACAAGGACTACAAAAAACCAACCCAAACCCATTCACTTTGGTATACAAAAAAGGTCATACTTGAATGCTGTCAAACCCCTTCAGGCTTCTAATCCTGCCATTGACCTTAGAATCTGAAATAGCAGAGCTGGATTCTTGGCTGGACTTTGGGAATCAAAACAGCTCGAGGACTTTACTGACATTACAGCCAGTGGGGCGAGCCAGCAGAGAGCAGTGTCTGGTGGCTGCCTGAGCCTCCTCTCCATTAGGAGGCAGAGAAAGGGGTTTGCCCTCAGCAAAGGCAAGCGGCAGAGTTAAGCTTTGACTTTGCACAGGACAAACAGAGTTTGTATTTCCCCTGGGTGAGCAATAAAAGGCCAGAGGTAGCTGTCTGAGTTAATCATGTCTGAAATTCAAATGACATACTCAACACTAGACTTTAAATAACATTTAAAGTCTCAAATGACATACTCAATACTATACTTTAAATAACATTTCCAATTAATGTCTAAATATACAGTGGATTTTACGATGAAATTAAGTTACTGCAAAAACATATGTTACTGTCAGCTGAACTCTTTTTCTGCTCAGAAAAACATATGCAGTTATTTATGATATAGCACGTTTGCAGATTTATGACATCATCTAGTACTTTTCTGACTGCTGAACACCTCGCACACAGTGAGAGCCTCTCGTGTGCAGAGGCTGGGAGGCCTCTGAGGAGGCTACAACAGTGTGCAACTGAGAGCAGAGGATGTGCAGGAACCGGCCTGGGGACACACACGTCGAGAGACAAGCACAAAGAGAAATATTGAAGAAGCTCAAGCTGCCACTCACTGAACAGTGGTGCCCTGTGGAAAAAATACTGTGTGATCATGTAGCTGAAGGCTGTGGCATAACACCGGCTCACAAGGGAGGGAAAGAGCATTGCACAAACAATATTAATTCTGTCCTTCTACTTCAGAGTGCTTGACATAGTTTTAAAAAAAGTGAGTGATCACAGTGTATTACATAAAATTTCCTCTTTTTCTAAAAGAGGAAAAAAATCCCATTCTGTGTGGCCTGAGAAGGATCTGCACACCACAGCACACATCTCTATCACTTGTGCTGAAGGTCAGACTAGAGAAGCAGACATGAGAGGCAGGCAGTTACCACTCTGTGGGCCGGCTGCTCTGAAGATAATATAATAGCAGGTTAAATGTGTTTGAATAGCTCCATTTTTCATATGGAACAGATATGGATCCAGCCACGGTGGATTTTTTTCCCCGAGAGAAAGAAGGACATTCACACAGGTTATCTTTAGCCTAACAAGGAGGGCTCTCTCCAGACTCCCGTCTGCAGCCCATGGTCAGATCCTGGCTCTGGAGGGTGATTCACACCAGCTAAATTGGGCTCCTGCTCTCAGTCCCTCTCCAGAGGCCCTGCTCATCTGCCACTCTCTTTACAGAAGCCCCTGGAGAGATGAGCCTCACCAGGCTGAAATTAGCCTTTGTGAATACCTTCCTGTATCTAAGCAGCACAGAGTCATAATCATCTCCAAATTGGCTGCCAGCAGGGATTATTTTCATTGTATGACATTGGCAGGGTGCATAGTTTTATTGCTTCCCTCAGCCAGTAGAAACAGTCGTATCTCATCTAATCAGTTCTTTGGTATGGCAGGACCCCCAGACACAGGCAGCTCCTGGTCTTACCTGGGTGCAGCGTGTGGCACATGGGTAGGCTGTTCTCTTGTTGATCAAAATACTTCTGGTCTTTACTACCCATTTTTGACAATGAAAATTGACTTTTTAGATGTAATGATGCTCATATAAGCCTCCAGTTTTGAGCTTGTCTGTTTTTAATTTGCATGAAAAGGTGAGAGAGTTGTGTTCTTAGCTTGCAGGCCTCCAGAGACCAGAAACAAAGATTTTAATTATTTCTGCCTCAAAGAACATCCAAAGGAGAGAATCCACCCTCTTCTCTAGTGCCCTACAGTGACTAAAGAAAAGAAAAAGTACAACAAGTAGACGCGTGTGGAGATAGTTTGCATGAGGTTGGGTCTGTTCAGTGAATTAAGGCAGACAGCCTGATGTGTCATCATTTCAAGCACTTCATATTCATGTGTTTGTTACAATCTTCACTTCAATTTGACCAGCAGCTGATCTTTTTCTTGGCCCTCTTTCTTGGCCAGCTCCCCCAACTCCTCGAACTTAGCCAGGCAGTGCTGGGAACCAATAGTTACATCAGTATCAAACCTGGGTTAACAGAAGAACAGAAACTGCAGTCTTACTGGAAGTGTTTGATACTCTCAGGTCAGGAAGACTGAGGTGGTTTCCAAAAGAGACTCGGCTGGTTTAAGCTGCTCCTTTAAGGACAGCCAAAGAATTTCATTTGGCAGTGAAAGGTATAAAATGCAATTCTGTTTAGAATGTTAATGAGAATTCAGAGGCAATAACTCATTTGTATGGCCCCAAACAAGTCACAGAGATCAAGATATCTTTCTGTATGCCATGGAAACTATTAAAAATCCTATAGGCTTCCCACACTGACAGCTTCTAAAAATTCAAAGAAGTATCACACTACAGGCAGCAGAATCCATATTTCAAATACAAATATTCTAGTCCTGTACTGCTCATAGGAAAGGCAGTATGGTTTATTATGCAGCAGACCCAACATGCAACGGAATTTCAAAGAAGCAAAAGTAATAGTCCCTTCCTCCTGGCTCAGCAGCCACAGTAAAGAGAAAATATAAAACCCTGTGAGAGGCTTCATGGACTGTCTTTTAAAGGCCAGGACTGGGGTCCGGAGCTTCAAGATTGAAGATGATTCTCTATCCTCGTGGATGCCACAGGAAACAGCAGAACCGCTGTCACCAGGTGGCTGGTGGTGGTGTTTGTCCAGAGAACCCATAGGAGAATTTCTGCCAGGTGATGCCTTATCAATTACCTGGGCTTTCCCCACAGAGAGAGAAATATGTTAGCCACCTAAGAGGACACTGATAGAACAACACCCTGGATTTTTAATAAAAGAGAAAGTATTCCTTAAATTAAAAAAAATTAAATTACTCTGAAGCAGTGCCCTGCCTGTGTAGATGAAGTGAATCATTAATATTGAACAAACAGCTGGAAGGCTGTTTAACTTAGCTGTGCTATGAAATAATCAAATACATAACCTTTACCCAAAATTGCCTTCTGCGGGTTCCAGCTTCTTGCAGTTTTTGACAAGTGAAGCTGACAGGGATCCTTACGCCAGGCTCTGGATCCGTAGCTCTGCAAAGTACCCTCCCCATGGCTGAATAAGACCCTGGAGTGTCTGCAATGACCAGCCCCCTCTGGCAGGGATGGCTGTGGAGTTTTTCTCTTACTGTGTGCCTCAGCCACAACTATCAACACAAATTATGACAACGTTAATCTTCCTCTCTCGCTTAAAGTACGATTTGTCTCAGAAATGAAAGGGCAAAAAGATGACATCCCTGGATACCAGAGCTGATTATTCATAGCCCGTCACAGACCCTTAGTTACTAGAACTACATGAACAAGCATTAGGAAAGGTAGGTTGGATTGAAAAAGAAGGAAGGGATTTGCTTTTGCTCTTTTTAATTCACCTGTTACTACATGAATAAATAACAGATGTAAAAATTACCTTTTGGGATTTTCTAGCACAATTTAATCTGTCACTCTAAGGAAGTACACAGATCTCTCCTGAAGCTCAATTTATTTACTCATGTTCTATGACTGTTACAAAGGGGGACTGTTCAGTGGCGTGTCATCTTGTGGCATAACTTACCTCAATTATTACTGCATACAATTAACTGGCTTGTTTCTTTCCTTAATTTCATATTAACAGCTCCCCAGCTCTTTCATTTAGGAGGTAATTTTTAAGATCATAATTTTCTGAGATCAAGATTTCCTTACAGGTAACATTACCAAGTATCAAAAAACTCAGCAAAAATTCATGTTGGAACATGAAGAACATTACATGACCTGAAAGGTTGGCATCTTATTACTGAGAAGATCTATGAAAAACTAGAAACAAGGCTGAGATAACAGGCAGCGAACACCCACGTTTGTACACAATATGTACAATATACAACTATACTTGTTTTATCAGACTGGTTAAATAACCCCACGATTACTAGCAAATGAAAGATTTCCAGCAATCAGTCTCCTGCAGTACAATATAATTCCTCTCATTTCTCATCTTGCAATTCCCGCAGCAAAAATGTATAAATTTTGCCTGACTTTGCATGCACAGACCCTCCCCCCACCCCAGCCAGCACTTCCAAAGGGGAATGAGCAATGGATTTTGTTTGAGACCCCAAGTCACCTTACATAAAGAATGGTAAGACAGTTAAATCTCAAAGTCTCATGTTTGGCATGTGAAAAATTCAAGCTGAGAGGAAAAAAAATAGGCTTTAGTGGCATGAAGGCATCCAACGGGGTGCGTTCAGGAGCTCACGTATAGGTAACCCAGTGACACTGGCAGTGTCTCCTCGTGTCCCCAGAGTGGCCTGGCTGCAATGCAAAGGAACAAACGAATCCTGCCTTACCTACAAAGCGTCAACCTGTTTCCCTTAGAGAAGAACAAGCTGATGATGAAAAGTCAGGTACTTTATCCCCTGTCAGCTGCAGCAATTGGTTCATTAGTGGCACCCGCTCCCAGGAAGCCAGAACTCCTTCTGCAATGTGCATTCACAGAGTTTTTAATCAAAACTCATCCCTCCCCCCAAGCTAGCTATCTGCCAAAGAGCAAGGAAAAAAAGTCTTCATGAAACATAAAAGCAGCTCATCAGAACCTTCCCTTTACAAGGAAAAACTGCTGAAGTCCATTCAGAAGGCAGGAACCACTTCTCCGAAACAGTGACCATCAGAGGCAAGAGCACAGTTAATTATTCAGGAACAAAGGCTTGTGATAAAACCTCATCTCCAGATGGATGCTGACCACTTAATGCAATTCCTAGCATGCTGTTCATCAAAGGAACGGCTCGTCTGACCTCAATTACTATGGCCATCTTACGAGTTACTTCTGAGGAACTATTCCAAAGTTTTGGTGGAGCTGTGAACAAAGGGTTGTAATCATAAAAGTTCAGTTTTATATAATCCCCCGCACGGCCAAAGTGACCTTACAAAGTCAGGAAAACCATTTCAGAAAATACACCAATGTTCATGCAAGGGTTCAAGCATCTCTGCAACTCCTGTGTCAACACAAAGTTCTCCTCTTTGTTCATGGCAATTACATGTGTAAATAATTTTAAAAAAGCTACTGGATATGACTTGTGATGCAAATAAACACGTTAACATTTTTCTATGAAAAAATCTGATCCCCTACGGCTGTATCTTTTCTCTTAAGAATGAGCTTTTTAGTAAATAAATGTTAAAAACCAGATAACCTGTTGCTGAAAGGCAGCCATCTCTTAGAAAACAATTTTTTCTTCACTTTATTTACAAAACAAAAAGATAACTCTAAATATTTATAAGTGAATGCCATACAAAGTTACAGATTTTGTTAAACTTTACCTAACTTGTGTAAATAGACTGAAAAGGAGTTTGGCCACCTGAAACAATACCTGTAACACTACCAGAACAGCAATTCAATATTGTTTTCCCACCTGCCAAGTCGCATCATCAACTCCCACCAACCTGAGAGTCCAAAAAACAGTCTAATAGGCAAAATGCAACATTGGCAGGTTTGATTCTGATACAAGAATAAGAGTTCCACTTCACTGCCTCTAAGTAGCACTGAAACTGGTCACCTCACAATATGCATTTCAATTTTCCACCATACTAGAAGAAAAGTGACATGTTCCCACTATCCTGGACCTAGGTATAAAGCAAAGGAAAACCATTAATTTAGTTCCCAGCCTATCCATTAATAGGCCAGGCTGCAAGAGCCCTGCAAAAAGGGCCACCCACAGGATATGGTGTTAGTCCAAGAGTCTGAGAAGCTCCTCACTGCCAGTAGGTTGCTGAAGTAGAAAACCAACATGCTTTTCCTGGTGGGATTTACAGCTCCAGCTCAGAGTGCCTCTGACCTTGCAGGGGAAGGGCTAAACCAGGCAGCAGCCATCACTGCCACGGAGGCAACAGCACAGCAGCCACATAGATGAGTACTGGCTCTACACAAACACTAAGCAATTGTTTATTTTTATAAGTTAATGAAAAAGAGTACAATACCATTACTGCAAGAGACACAAGCGAGTGATGTGAGGCTGCATTCATTGAGCTAAGGCATCTTTCCTAGCCCTAAGACATAATACAATTTTTCATGTGCAACTACTACAGAAAAAGATACTATAAGGGTGAAGAAGAATGGAAAATAAATTAGATGAAAGCCCATCTTCAAGAGGCTTGAAGCAGAAATGCTGAAGTACTTCTGGAAAGGTACGGTGCTGCCGGGATGAAACTGATACTCACCAGGACGCTGTGGGCCATGGGCTGCCCAGGCACTAACTCAGTAGCCAGAGGCTCAGGAGCACAGCCCCTGTGTGTGCCTTCCATCTGGGAGCTCAGCTGGCCTCTGTGCTGCTGCTTTGGAAGAAGTCTGTTTCACAACACACTGGTTAAGGGCAGATTTCTGTTATTTATCAAACGTGTGGAATACTTGGTTATTTGACACAGACAGCATCCTAATGCTGCTTCTGCCCCATCAGAAAACAAGTTATTAGTGCATTTTCTGAAATCTGCTTTCAGTTGTAGCAGTGAAACAACAGATCCACTAACTTCTATAGCACAAAGTCACATTTACCTGCTTATTCAGCCAGCCTTCCCTAAGAACTCCTAAAGTACGTGAACTCCCAACTTTCAACAGATCCCAGCAGATCAGCACTTTTTTTTAAATCTAAACCACTTGAAATTTGCAATTTAAACTAATGGGTTAAATTCCACAGTTTCAGCTAAGCTCTGTTTTGAAGTTAAGATGAAATCTCAAACCAACACTCAGTGGCTTAAGTTACAGGAAGAAAAAAAAAAAAAAAAAAGAGTATTTGGGTGGCAGTTCCCATTGTCACCAAGAATTGCTGACTTGGCACAGGATCCAAGGTCTCACTGTGGTTGCTAAAGGAAATTTGTATTACTTTCTAGCTTTCAGATATGTATTGATACTCATAATTTCTGACACCTATTATTATCCTCCTCATCACATCACTCCAACGGTGAGCATGAGCTGCTTCATGTGGTACACCATAGCATGGACTCACTGACAGGGATAGGGACCACATGGGGAAAAGAAAATTATTTTTCTTCTCAGATGTGTCCCTGATACGTACACCCCAGTGGACTGGGAATTGCCACATTGTCCAGGTGTGAAGCAAAGGCAGGGAGAGATAAGGATAGCACAGAGATTAAAAAGAAGAAAAGGAAGCAAGAAGAAAAAATCCAAGATGTACTATGCAAATCTGAAAAGTATATTTGAGAAAGTGTATCTCAGAATTCATATTAGTATTTAAACAAGCTGGGTTCACCCTCTAAAAACTGCTTATCATTATACCCATTCTATTTTCCTTCCCAAAAGACACATTATCCAGGCCTGGTCTATGTCAAAAAGCATGATTACGCAGGGAATGTAATATTTCTTTTTTGAAGCATAGTTAAATCAGCAGTGACTGCAGCTATCCTAGTGCAAGTGTGACTTAGAGCAGTCGAGCTCAATACTCTCTTGCATGAGAAGGGAGATCCTTACAGAATAGGGTTACACCGATATAATTGTATCCACCATGGAAGGAGTTTACTGCCTTACTCTGGAAGAGAGTTCAAGTAGCATAATTCTCTTGCCTCCAGGTCAGGTCGTGCTCACAAGGGAGAAGCAGGAGCAATAACTGAGGTTTGGGAAGGCATAAATTTACACTTTACAGCTTAACTAACATCTTTGCTAGTATCAGCAGCCCTTTAAGCATCCCCAGAAAAGCTAGTCAAAGAGTTTGCTGTCTTCAAAACTACACTGCTGGCATGACCTCATCCAGCTGCCATCAACTGCTTCTGGATTGAAGAATTCTTATCACCAAACAGCTTTTCATTTTCACTGACGAATTGAAGGAAATGCATCCAAAGGAGATTTATGGAAACAAATGTAATTGTCTTGGCCAAGCTATTGCCATCATACATCTTTACAGAGCAGAGGTGGCAACTGAAATCTGGCATTTTCAGCACCACAGAGTAGAACTGAGCACAGCAGCAACTACAAATCAAACTGCAGTTTCTACTGATAAACCAGGACATCGGGTTTTCCCACATTTCCTCCCTGCACTTACCGACCAGAACAGATGCTTTGACAAGTCCTTAGCACACTGCAGCAAGACAGGCAGGACCCAACACTTTGAATGCAAACTAGAAAAGATACCTTTTTTTTTTTATTATTACTGTCTACTCTGGCATATGAAAAGCAATTCAGCTGCCACCCACTACAGCCACGGTCTCAGCCCCTTCTACTGCTGATTATATACCAGCAGGTATGCTCCTTCAACAGTCTTTCTGACCTTGGGGCTTTTGCATAGAGGTCCTGACCATTCCAGGCACAGAGTGGTTCAAACCTTTTGGCAGCAGCCATGGACAACACCTGCATTTCATTCCCTACATCTTTCCCTCAAGCTTCCCCCCAGTTCCTTGCAACACGTTAGTATCACCACCTTTCTCACATCTACCTTCACACACACACACACACCCTTTACTTGCTGGTGTGAGGAGCAATGAAGAAATATTTGTCTATTCCAGGCCTTTGTTAATGCTGTACTCAGCAAAACCACAGGGTGATCGCTTTCCCCCGTCGGCACGTTGGGCAGCCCCACATGGCCCAATAGCCCCATCTGTCCCCACTGCAGAGCTGCCTCCCCACACTCCAGCCAGGCATCAGCCTTCACTATTCACCCAGCTGTAACAAGGCCAGGCGGGCAGCCCTCTGCTCCTTCCACATTTGCACATCTCCCTTCCTTTTATTTATTATTTTTTCCTTAGGAACACACAGTGGGGAAGATCTCTCGGAGATGAGTCAGAAACAGAAAAAACTTACGAGACAACATGCAAGAATTCCTGTGATTCCACCGATGTGAAATGGTGCAACTTTCCCTTGTGAGATCTAACCGTGTGTTTGAACTGAAGCTCAGAAAATAACTCACCACGGCTGCACAAGAAAGCAGCAGGCAGCCCATTAATACCTGCCCCAACAAGAAGAGTGATGAGAGAACGTTACTGCTTACATATCTGCAGTGAGGTATGGGTCCTTCTGGTCTGGAGGAGCTGTGACACAAAACACAGCCAAAAAGAAAATTTGGAGAGAAAAATGAAAATGGAGAAAAAGTAAGACATTTTATGAAATTCCTCTTAGGTTGTTGGGATATTCTGAATGAAAAATAATTCTTAGATGTAAAGATTGCTTCTGTATATTCTAGTGAAATATCCATACTTTTCTCCCTGCAACTACTGTTTCCATATTTCCTTGTATTCTAACCAAGGCATAGGAAAAAGATTTAGAACACCAGAACTCCAAAGAGAGCAGGACAAACCTAGGGCAGCATCCCTCACAATTTCCAACTTTTCCCCCACACTGTCAAAGTGCCACTCCATCAGAAAATCAGTTATTCCCCAGCCCCAACCCAGAGTGAGCTGCTTTGGGTGAGGCACCCAATGCCTCCCCTGCTTTCGGTTGTCACAGGAGCCCTCGGAGAATCAAAGGCTGCACGTTACTGAGTGGGGCTTCTAGGAACACATCACCAGAGTCGACTTGAATGAAAAAGGTCAGCTGCCTACAAATGGCAACTCAATGTTTGTATGTTCCATAAACAGCAAGGGGGAAAGCTGCATCAGCTCCTAGATTTAACCTTAGGGAGAGAAAAAAACATCCCAAACCAAACCTGTTTCCTGCCTGTGACTTCTGCTTAGTCTGTTCTCTTGTACGTTGATGTAACACCTTTGGTTTCCAAGCTAATCTCTTCCAGTTAAGAAGATGGCCATCTGGCATAACTTCCCACCGTCTGCTAAATTTCTGTGCTTCTACCTATAAATATACTGAAAATAGCAGTATTTTCCACTTGGTAGGACACTGAGAATGGACTGGTATTTGCCAGCATTCCATGACAAAAGCTCAGAAACAAAATACTTCCACTTTTATTTCCTATCACCAGACTAACAGGTACCTGCTGTGTCAGGGTTCCTCCCTGCCTCAACTACTGAACTCTGCAGAAGCACCACTGCTGCTCAGCCCCACTTCGTCCCCCATTTCCTGGTACATGCACCACCGCTGATTGCCCCAGAGAGCCTGAGAATTGATTTCTCAACCCAGCAAAGGGCCACTGCTTGCGCTGCTTCCCAAACCCAGGGGCTTACCTGTGCACAAGGACTCGGGGACCACTCACCCCATGATTTCCAGACCAAGCCAGATGATTCGAGGAGGGTGGCAGTTATGGTGGTGAGAACACCCATCCCCATGGCTCATGCATTGATTCCTGCCACTTTCCCCCTTACACTTAGCTGGTAACCGTTTTTTATCTAAGGCTTCTACATCTTACGTCATAAATTTGCTCTTTCCTGTGCCCATCCCATTTTATTTTCTAACAAGGCACTCATTTTCATGGCATCTTTGTCAGAACCTGACCTTTGTGCTACCTGAGCCATACAGTAGGCACTCTGCAGGGGGACACCACCTCTGGGCAGGTGCTTCACATCTCAGCCCCAACAACAGCTTTATATAAACATCAGGTCCTGCATTTTAGGAGATTTGGAAGCAAGTTATATCATAATCTTCTTGCTGCAGAAAGGTTATACCGTAGGAAGGACATGACTGAACCAGATCTCAAGAAATAAGCAACATCTAAAAAAAAATAATCAAGATAGCTGAGTGGTGTTTTATTTCTGTTCTATGTCCATCTCGAGATAATTTACTGAGTTATTTAAAATAGTTCACCATCAAAATCTGCATTAATCTCCTAACCTTGCTGTTCTCCAAAGTATTACAAAATTCATTATTATGGCTACTGAAACCAATCCTGTAGATGCAGAATTTCAAAAGGACTGGATAATTGTGTAACTGTGAGCATAACTAGTTATGCAAGATGAAGTAATGAGGTCAAGAAAGTATCATGCTTCAAGGCATACATTAGAGGGTTCAGGAAGGAATTACACTCTGGGTATAGCTTTGCAAACCTGCCTTCTCTGAGACAGAAGAGACTGTCTTCCATAGGAGAAAAGATGAGAGTTTGCTGCTCCTACACATTATTCTTTTGAGCCAACTAACCACTAAATCCCATTGGGTTTAGGAGGCAATACAGAGGAAGTACAAGATACCCCAGCTGGCAAGCTCCTTTGCTAAGGAAAAGCTGCATTACAGAAATACATTTAACTCTACTTTATTTATTTTTTAGTAAGCTGCTGTAAGTCAACCCACTAAGGATTGCCAGATATCATCTGAGTTTTTTTCTTTAAAATTCCTTAAATACATCCCATGGGGCTTTCCTGCTCCCTGCAATGGTGTGCTGGTGGCTGTACTCACGCTGACACTTTTCAGCTTTGGGCTTGGGAATAGTAAAATAAGGAGTACAAACCAAGTGCCTTGGCCACGTAGAGCTGGGGCAGTGTCCTGCTGGACTGCTATGTGCACATGGGAGACTACAGCCACCTCCAGGGGGAGCACGTTTATTTTTATATATACTTTAATATAAATACATATGTATAATATAAAAGGTTCCATGTAATTTGCTTTTTTTTGTCTGCAGCTGTTTACCATGGCCTTATATAATCCTTGGGTGAGAATGCTTTGGTCACGACAGGTATTTTTGTGAATATTTTTAAGGCTTCAAATAGAGCTGATACTTTGTCAAAAAAGTCTTTTGTGGAGCAAACACCTACATGAGAAATTATTTTAACACAGATTAATAGATGACAGAGATGACAGCGAGCCAAACCTGGTGTTCATCTGCAGGCTCACTCACCCAGCCAGTCTACCTGGCACATGGCATATTAAGTCAGCTCTGGTTCTTGCAAGTGCTACCTAAAGTGGAAGGATTTCTGGAATAAACACAGAAGCCATGTAGCAGCCCTATCCCACTGTGTAGAACAGATTTAAAAATGATACAGGCTTTGCATGAAAGACTATTAAACCAGCCTTTGTTTCAAAAGCAAAATCGCCTGACAATTGGGCATCTGTTGTAGAACAAAATTATTTTTCTCTTTCTTTCTTCTACTGAGGAAAAAGGCAAGAATGCAAAAAGGGAAAATCAGATAGGAAAGGAAAAATACACAAAAAAGGGGTCAAAACTCAAATGCTTATATTTGGTCAAACACAGACCTTCTTCAAGAAGGACTCTATTAGCTTTGAAAAAATGCATTTGAGAGGAAAGACAATGGAGAGAGAAGCAGCTGCATTTTCTGACCTGCTCTATAAAAAAGAAACTATTCTGCATAGAGAAAAGCTCCTCCAGCTTGCAGTGCTGCTGCTCCCCTGGGACAAGGACACACATCCCCCCTTCCTCAGCACAACATTCATGAGAAGGTGCAAACCCTTTGCACAGCTGCGGAGAGCAACTGTGAGGCTTAACACCTTAGTCCTGAAGGCAAACCTGCATCTGCACTCCCCTGGGGCTCATCCAGCAGCCACACTGCTTCCCCGTGACAGGCAGCAGAAGGGGACAGCGGCCAAAATCAAACCCTGCTTCGTGTCACTTAGGTATGGGAGAGATTAAGCTCATCCCAACTAACATTATTTAGACCTATCACTCAAAAGTCAGACCTATCATTATAAAGTTAATTTTTTTAGTTTGGTTGTTTTCTTCCCCTCTCCCTCATGCCCGAGTCAGTGTCTTTCCCTTTTTAAGCGTTTCCTGCGGTGGCAGTGAGAGGAGGGGGTGGCACTGGGTAGGGAGCAGGAGCCAGCTCTGCCCTCTGCTCCCAGCAGCGGCTCTCCCCTGCGCCACGTCAAATTAGGGGAAAGCTGTTATCGGCGCTGAGTGCCGGGGGCTCGGGAACGCCCCCACCACTGCCCCCTGCAGAGCTCACGGGAACCAGAGCTGGGAGGAGGCTGGTGCACATCACAAAACATGTATTTATGAACTTCAGTGCTTCAGCAATACGCTGGCAAAAGCCTCTCTTTTTCCAGTCCAGTTAGTGGTAATAACACTGATTTCCAACCAACCGCTCCTTAGTCGCCTTGATTCCTAGGAAAGCAGAGGTTCTCCCAGGATGGTGGGGGGTTGGACGCCAGGGCAGCGGGCTCCAAGCGATGGCAGGCTGCCAGGGAACCCCTCCAATGGGGCTCATAGCCCAACCAGCCAGCAACCCCTTCCCCTCTGCACCTCGTCAACCTGCTCAAAGGAAACTGAAGGGCCTCAGAGACGGTTTCCAACCTTGTCATCAGAAAAGGCAACATCACCTTCAAATCTCTTCTAGGGGAATGGAACGAAGCCAACCCGGCACACGCATATATTAATGCTCTTCAATAAGATGCACACAGAATAAAGATACATTAAGCCAAGCAGAAAACCACACACACAAACCAACCACAAGCAGTTGTTTTCCCTATCTAGATATATAATGCTATGTAGATAGGTTAATGGTGGTATAATATTATACAGACAGATAAAAGCATTATGACGGAACGTCTCCAAGGTGAGTCCTCTTGGGCACCTACAGGTGCTTTCATTCCAGCCTGCAC
The DNA here is from genome assembly GCA_033628505.1 of Tringa tobata. NCBI lineage: Eukaryota > Metazoa > Chordata > Aves > Charadriiformes > Scolopacidae > Tringa > Tringa tobata. The sequence goes on from JAHREE010000440.1 coordinate 546,992, forward strand.
CAGCTTTGCTCGGTGTAGGTGACAGTGGCACTCACTACTTTGTTTCACAGAATGGGGACTGGGTGATCCACACATGGACTGCGGGTGGCCCACAAACTCATCTATTGCAAGGCAAGCACTTAATATCATTATGGCAGGCAGCAATATCTTATGGTAATACATTTTAGTATCAGAAACATGAGGCTTTTTAAACACTTCCTGGGCAGAAGGAAAAAGAACACATGGTTCCAGCCCTGACAAAAGGGTAAGTCATGGTAGACATCAGGTGGCTTCACAGCCAGGTCCCAGTTACTGCAGCCTAAAGGCCTCCAGATACCGTCACTGGGGGTGGATGCCTCAGTCTTACAGTGTGGCTCACAGCTGAGAGCCCCAGTGCAGCCTTTCACCAGTGGTGCCCTCACCTACCCACACGGAACATGTCGCTTAAGAAGATCTTTCCCTAAGTGTTGTTTGTCAAGTGATCTGCAGTAATTTAATCTAATTATCCATTCTGCTTCAAATCTCAGTACAAAATACAATGCAGTACCGTGAAGGGCTCAGAGTAAGAGCCCATCAGTCATTGTATTAAATAACAGTAATGCTGAAGTAAAGAAAAAGTTTTAAATGCCCAGATGACATTTTTCTTTTCCCAAGAAATGGTATTTCAACAGTTTTACACTATCTTTTAGAAACATCATTAAAAGACAATTTCACTTCTTTCTTCCCAATTTGGAACTTCAAAGAGAATGTAACAGCAGCAGCGAAATAAAGATTTTGATACCAGTAAGAGTTTTGCCCTCATGGATGTATAATTTAAACTGCCAGACTTTTGGAACATTTATGATACAAAACATAGTCAGTCAGTAATAATCATGTCCCTCAAGACATCTACTAATTTGTTTTATTGCCTTTTTATTTTTGTCCCCTTTCATTTTCTGAAATATAATCATAGTTCAGTGACTTCGTCTGCAAGGAATCCAGCAACAAAGCTTTTGCTGTAATGATGTACAACAAATGAATCACAATTCCTTAATCACCCCGTTCTCTTTATTGTTGCCTCATTTGAATTCATGGGCTCCAAAAAAAATTCAATTATATTTGCAATTTCTTCACAAAAACCTGCACAGATGAACTGAAAACATAATGGTCTCTACACTTTCTGAAAAATAAAAGTAAAAAATAATCATAAGTTACTGCAAAAACAGAGAGTATGTTTTCAGACATCAAAGCTTTCTGCATCCTCAGAGGAGGAAGAAACAGCACTGAAGAACTACGTGGGTTTTTTCTGCCTCATAATTCTACACAGCGCCCAAAAGCAACTTTCCCCACTGGAATAAAACCAAAGGTGCTGTTACAAAAGAATCATGAGATGAGATTGGAATTACAGTAGGGTTTTTTTATTCCCATTCAAGACTTGATAATGGCTAACAATATACTCCACAGCGAGAGGAATCAACACGCCAGACGCAGAACTGCCACACGAGCAGCCAGGCACACGTGGCTGTAGGGCCTCATTACTGGCTGAAGAATCATCTTGAAAGTAATTTCTTAGTATTTGCAAGGGAAGAAATACTCGTACAGGCTTTTCTTTTTTTTCTTATTGTCTCTTGCTCTCAAAATGATGAGAACAGTAATGAAATTCCCCTGTGCTGTACCTCAGAAACTGCCTTTTCAGTTGACACACTCCTGCCTGATAGCTATGATCTTGCTTGTGAATCTCTTTGGTTCAGAGCATGTCCCACGCCTCGCTTACTCCAATATTCTCATGAGATCCTGAGATAAAAGGCCAGCTTCTGACACACCATCCAAAAGACTTTCTGCAAGCCTCAAAAGACTGTTTTTAACCATTTCTAAGGGATCTAGTATCCCACAGACTTTCAGAAGCGAGCAGAGATCCAGACCCCTGCCCCATCCTAAGGCAAATCACTCAAAAGAGGGGCTGAACAGGCTCGGGACGACCCGCAAAGCCCGTCAAAGGTTTGAGGAGTGAGAGCCTGGTTCTAGAGCAAAAGCAAATCCACACAGCAAATTCCTTCAATTTGCTCAAATATAAACTGAGACAAACTGGCATGTACCTGTTCTTCCTTTAAGATAATCATCTGCAATTTCAATCAGTCCATTTTCATATTTTGGGTTTTCAGCCCATATCCCCAAAAGCAATTTGCACATGAAAACCGGGCAAACAGATGTCGTTCCATGTAATCATAGCATACAAATGCTGTTTGTGCATATAAATTACATTTTCCTATCCCCAGAAAATTGACACAGTAAAAGGAAAATTATTTATCTATAGGCGAGTGAAGAGACATCAAGAATAAATATTTAATCATGCAACTAACTTTAAAAACAAGGAGATCTTACCAAGCTTATCACATTAAAGAGAATTCTGTACTGTAATTGAATATTAGCATCCAATTTAAATACATCCAATTCATACATTGAGACCACTTGCACATTTGGCCTAGGAGCTAAGGCCACATCCTGATCTTACTAACAGTCTTGCAGATCCACTGATGCCAAGACAGTTAGTCTAGTTTTTCACCCAAGGAAGGGTAATTTTGACCCCATACTTGTGTCCGTTTTATTGGAAGATACACCTTAGAGAGGTCATCTCTCTCTCATTTAATGATCTATTCCTTTTTTAGGATAACAGCGTAAAATTCCACCAGTCCAAATTTTGGAGCATTCTCTTCCTTCTGAGAGAGGAAAAGACTGTACACACATTGATATAATTATCTCCCATAAGCTCTATGCAAATCCAAAGCTTTCATTTATGGAAGGTGAGGAAATGTGCTTCCAAAGCAACCACTCCAGATTTAATTTTGCAGAAGCAATTAGTTTTAAACTTGAGAACAAGAGAATTTAATTCTTCTCCTAAGAGACAGTAATGCTCTTTTAAATATATGCACAGGCATTTAGATATTATATGTGCACTAGAATAACAGTAACTAATGAATAATAATTTGCAGCTTGCTCTCCTTTTTCCCTGTGGCTTTGGCTTTCAGCCCTGTGGGGTCCAACTGTACTCCCAAGGACAGAGGGAAAGTAGAAGAACCTGTGTTGAAACTACAAATGCTGTCTAGTTTCCCATTCTATAAACTCACCAATATGCCCAGCTCCTGCAGCTTCACACAGAACCAAAATTCAAAGCTAGAAACCAAATACTGAGAGGCTTTTGCACAAAATTCTCAGGTTTATAACTAATCGTTTTTAACATTCAAGTTTCTGGTAAGAAAAGGTATGAAGATAAACAAACTTCCAAGCAAATGTGAGGTTGGCAGAACTTAAAGAAGCGCAGCAAGTATCTGGGGGAACCAGATCCACTGCCCAAGAAGCTCAAAACTGATGGCAAAAGCAGCTTAAAACTTACTGAAGAGGTTCAGTAGGAGCCAGTCCCAGGCCTGTTCAACAGCAGCAACATGGGGTTCAGCACTGATCACCTCCCCTCAAAAACTGTGCTTCAGTGACAGCGTGTCATCATACACAGGGTAGTTCAGAACCTCAACTGATTATAAGAGGACCTGCAGAAAGAGGAGCTGTTCTCTGAAGTGTAGGATTACTTTTGTGAGAACATGCCTGTTTCTGCCCAGTTGTGTAAATGAAAGGTGTTTCAATGGAAGATTATGCATTCACATCAACAATCCGAATTAGTGTGAATTTTTGCAGCAACAACTTCTCACATACAAGATTTTGTGCTTTGTTGTGCACAGAAGTGCATGTACAGACATGCACTAAACCTGTAAACCACCAAGTAGGTTTAAATACCCCTTGAGCCCCCAGTCCAGCACATCTGCTTTAAGGACCTAAATACAAAGAATATAACAGCAGAGTCAAGCCATTTCACTGCGATTTCCCTAATTCCATCTAGATTTCAAAGAGTTAGTATTTAAAATTACCCATTTGTCATTTTAGCCCAAATACTGCTAATAGCAGATTAGACTTAAAATTGTTTTAATAGGTCTAACTCCCACACAATGAACATTGCAACACAGAATGGGAACCCTGGGGGAATTTGTTTCCCAGATAGACAAGTTTAGACTGTGAAGCTGCACAGAGAAAAAGAATAACCAAACAGTTGGAATAATGTGTTCTCCTAACAGAAGTCTACTTAGGGAGCAGCCTACTGGAATGAGGTAGGTGATTAACCTATATCCCTTCAATTTATACTTTGGCATGGTTCTTTTTTTCTAAGCTGACTTTCACTGGCAGTATGGAAATTCAGGGCAGCAGGATAAGCAGCACCAAAAGAAATAGATATCCAAATTATTCTGGGACTTTGCTACTGTGCTACTTCTGAACCATTCCTGAAGGTTTTCATCTTCAACCTTGCTTTTACACTATGAAGTTAGACCATTAAAACTATTTACCTCCCCTTTTTGCCACCACGCCATGTACGCTTGTGAATAAGCACATACCTTCATATCTCCCAGCAGCCTCTGCCTCTTACTGCCTTCTGTTTTCATTCCCTCTCCTCTACTACTTCTATGACACTACACACTTTTTTTTAGCAAGTTAGAATTATATTTTGCACGATTCTTCATGAAATCTTAGCACAGAAATCTGACTGTAGAAAAGTGACCTTGGACAAGTCTACTTAAATTATTTTCCTCTACGTGAAACCACCCCCTTAAGAATTATTTCTATCAATCTTGTCTATCACCCCAGAAAAAAATGACATTTCTAGAAATGCTATGGAGATAACAGCAAAGCTATTCATAGTTATTATATGCGATACAATATGGAAAAGGGAACATGAGCACTTGAATCCTACAGTTATCTATGCCGGCACCTGAGCCACTACATCCCTTCCCTCCATGGACCACAACTGCCATAGCTTAAGGTTGCACAGAAGTACCCAGCAAATATTTTTATAGCAAGAGAAAATTTGAAAGACATTCTGGCACATCCATCTTCCTCATATGTAAGAGAGGAACAGCAATTGTTTGCTAAAAACATTTGCAAAAGTATAAAGTAGCCTGCATTACTGTGCCTCCCCAGCATCTTTACTGGACTGTTCCCATTTATTTCATACTGGCAATTCTCAATAATATATTATTTGATTTAGTTGAAAACCTCTGAGAAGGCTTATCCGCTCAGGTTTGCATAAACTGCTTCCCTTGACAACATACTCTATTCTTTGAAAAATCCCACTGTGTCTCCAGGTTTGGCGTGTTTCACTCAGGAGGCTAAAATAAATTATTACAGAGTAAATAGTGTTGCCAGTGAAACTACACTCACTCTGTGGGCACCTGCCTTATATCTTGCTCATACAAATGCATCGGGCAACCTGCTGCTAGAAAATTCTCTAATTCTCCAGCCCCATCTTTACTTGCTGCATGGAGTGCCCTCAGCGGTAAAAATGAGACTTTTCAGCGATTCTCTTCCTTTACTGCTTGTACAGGGGACATTTGTGGTATCCTCACCATCCTGGCCTCCACCATCCCACTTATTCCTTTAACCCTACCAATCTGTCCATTCACTTTCCAACCTCCAGTGTCCCTTCTGTGGCACAGGCATCACCACTCAGGGTGGCTCTGACAGGTTCTGCTGATGGGGAAGGCTTAAACCCTCTCCAGAAGCCCTATTACATAGCATCTATGCTATGAAGACAGGCTGAGAGAGTTGGGGGTGTTCAGCCTGGAGAAGAGAAGGCTCTGGGGAGACCTTAGAGCAGCCTTCCAGTACCTAAAAGCAGCTACAGGAGAGATGGGGAGGGACTCTTTATCATGGAGTGGAGCCATCGGACGAGGGGGAATGGTTTTAAACTGAAAGAGGGGAGGTTCAGATAAAATATTAGGAAGAACTTCTTTGGTGTGAGGGTGGTGAGACCATAGCCCAGGTTGCCCAGAGAAGCTGTGGCTGCCCCATCCCTGGAGGGGTTTCAAGGCCAGGTTGGATGGGGCTTTAAGCAACCTGGTCTGGTGGGAGGTGTCCCTGCCCAGGGCAGGGGGGTTGGAACTCGATGGTCTTTAAGGTCCCTTCCCATCCAAACCATTCTACGATTCTATGACACTTGACACATTAGGTGGTAGCTCCCAGGCAGCCTGTACTCTGACAGCTCAATACTTTTAATTCTTGAACGACAAAGCTGCCATTAATTGTCTCCTATGAGGGAATTCCGGGTACCTGCTCAGCTAACACATCATGGCCAAGCGCAAGCAAAGCCCATTCAGGTTAAACCAGATTCAAGACTTGAATAAAGAGAACACAAGCAAAGCTGAGGAAATCTGTCTGACTCTGCCTTGAACACATAGACATGGTACCTATTCATGATCCCACCCGTATAAATATTTGCTCCACTGCAGGGATTTGCAGAATTTGGGCTAACGTTTTGAAGCTATTCAGTTTCCTGGAGCCGTTCAATAGCTCATAGGAAAGGGCACAGGGTAGAGTTCAGAGATACTGGCGTTAACCCAGGGTCTAACTTTCGTGCATTGCAGCCAAAATATGTCCATTTTCAATATGACTTTTTTTCTTTGAAAGTAAGAAACGGGTAGTTACTTGAATACTAGATTTTCCATTATTTCCTAACAGATACTTCAACAAAAAGCCACCTCTAGGCTTCGCCCCAAGCTAAAATTAATTGTTTAGTTTATCTTCGATTGATAAATAAAGTTCAACTTCTCCTTTCACTGATTTTACAAGGAAGAACATCAAAGAGCAATTTTCCTCCCTTTCTGTCTGTGAAAATATTAGTGCTCCCTCATATTTTTACATGTTAATAATTTAGCATGTACATTGGTATAGGACTTTAGACAGAACCAGTACAGATGCAGTGAAACATTTCAATATAATTTAAAACAAAGAAAGATTCTAAAGAATTCCCTGCCATCTAAGACATGAACATTATGTCAGTCAAAACCACACAAGTATAAGGAAGTGTTCTTGAACCATAAAAAATAGATTTCAAATTTTACTTACTTACATATGCATTCACATTTTAATTTGAAGCTTTGGATAGGTTCTTTTAAAAGATACATGTCATAAAACCTGAAGTAAAAATGGTTCAGAACTAATCTCAAACTATGAATTTTGGAAGCTTTTGGATTTCAGTTTGCTAATATGCCCAGTATAATGAACACTTTTGCATACAAATAGCAGCGTGGGCTATCAGTAGCCCATCCCAGTCTATAAAAACATCTCCAGAATTGTCTTCAGTGTTGACTAGAGCCTTTTCTCTTGCTGTCTCTTCTTTACAATGATGAAGTCTGTGTTAGTAAGAGGAAACATAAGAGTTTTGAGAGTAATTATCTGAATACAAGAAGAGATGTCATGACCCCAAGCAGGATAAAAGCTGCAGAGACTGCCCAACAGAGGTAAATATGCTCCACAACAGACTAAAAGCCCATTCTCAGGCTCCTCTCAGTATTTACCACATGCCAATAATGGTTTGCACTATATTGTCTCAGACAGAGACATCTCTCCTGCCACAATGAAAGCTTACGCCGCGTTTCATGGAAGACAGAAGATCACTGCAAACTGCAGAAATACCCCAGTGACTGATCATTCCAACCAGAGGTCGTCTCAGAGAAAAAGATTTCACATTTCTGTCAGGAGGACAAAACACAAACATAGATCTGCCATTAGTCACCAACAGACCTTTTCAATATGAGAGAAATCTACCACTAATAGTCTAGGCACTGAAAAATAATCTGGCTCATTGCTGCTTTCGTTGTGGGTGAGTTAAGCTGTAACAAGGCACACACTGAAGCAGGCTGGGTTGTCATGTGTCTACACCCTCTCTCTAAATGTAAGTCACTTAAGGTCTCCTGGTTTGGGGTGAAACCACGGGAAAGAATCCAGCAGGATATTGCCTTTCCTATCTGTCCCACTCTCAAGTTCAAATAAATCCATCTATTACCTTCTAGAAAAGGTGAAGCAAACGGACTAGTAGCCATGAACCGATCAATAACTGAAGAAATCAGCTCCAACCTGTTCATCATTGGGCTTGTCAACTTTTTCCACTCCATTTCCACACTGAATGATTGAATTCACTATATTCCAAGTGCAATGAGAGTGCAGCACATAAGAGCAAGTAGCAGCAGCAGGTTTGCTGAGTGCTTGTAGCACATCCCTGAGGTGGAAGAGCTGCCCGATGGCTACATGGCTATGTTTGTAGACCCTGAAAAAACTTCAGGCATGAAAGAGAGCTAATTTTAGGTTGTCATTAGAAACAAGCTTCTTGAAAACCCAAGATATTTCCTTGATGACAGCTTTGTGTGAATTGCAATAAGAAAGCATCTTCAACAAACATTTTCTTGTCAGTGTTAAAGCCCAAAGTTTGCAACAACCTGTTTGTTCTCTAATCAAAGGGGAGAGTTTATTTCCAGTGTCAAAGCTGAAAGAAAAGCAAGGCAAAGTGAACATCCTAGACAAGAAAGAAAGAAGACTGTTAAAGTCCTTTTGCTCTTAATTACTGAAAAATTCAAATCCAAAGGGAATTTTGGCTTAACATTTTGCCCAGAACTTTGCTGAGATTTACATCATCAAATCTCTTCCCTGGCACAGGAAAGAGGGACTTTACAAGGAGACATCCATTTACAATATTTGGGTTTTAGCTCTGTCGTGCCCTGCTCTTCTGAGGAAGACTTTCCTGGTTTTACCACTGAATACCTGACTACACCGGGGCATCACACTCTGGGCTGTGATAACTCTATAGATAGCTGCTGTGTGGGTGAACTCCTGTAAGATGTAAATGTAAATTAAAAGCTTAAATCTTGGAAGGAGGGTTGCAAACATTGCTACGCTACTATGAAACATTCACTTATTTTTAGGTCAGTCAATGTCTTTGTATCAAATATAACAAGAGAATGTTATGCATATGATGGATTTCAATAAGCAAGGCTTTAGTTCATCCTGCGCATTCCTAACACACAGCGACATGCAGGCAAAGAAGGATTCTCAGTTATTCCTTTATAAAATTAACAAAAATATGAAATTTGAGGTCAAAATGACCATGCTAGGAACCTGTGCTCACACAGAATATTTTCTTGGCAATGATTAAGAAAAGTCATTCAGGCAGCACTGTGGTATGGGGCAGGGAGGACTGCATCACTTTGACAACTGGAGCAATTATTTACATCTGCTCAGCTGAGACATCCTTGTAGCTCTGTGCTTTGTTAGAGGGAATTACAAATTTGCAACCAGGTAGTTTTCATCCAAGTTATAAACGTTCGGGAAAAAATCTCATCTTGTACATGCTCAATAGAGACTAGTTACAGTTAATTAATTCCCGTGTTTATGTGTTCTTCCACACCAGATGGCTTGGTGAGCTATTCAAGCACTCCCAAACAGGACGTTTTTTGGCAAGTTCCTTACAGAGACTGGACACCACTGGCAGTTTGGCAGCAGCTTCGTATTGCTATGAACAATGAATAAATAACGCTGACAGGCTCAGCTGTTCCTCTGTTCCAGGAAACGTGCTTCTGTCTTGATAAACCAGCTTAGTGAGTATAATAAAAAGCCAGATCCAAACAGGCTTGGACTGGATGTTTATCCATAACCTCAGAATATGCAGCCTTTCTCCAGCAGAAGCCATTTCCATGGAAATTCCAGCAAGACACCATTACAAATGAATACTCTGGTTTTAGATCTAGCTACAACGCAAAGTGAGAAATCACTCTGACGTGTGTGTCTTCTGTACATTCCACAGGAAAATGAGGCATCCATTTCACAGATGAAATGGCACATACCAAGATTTATATTAAGCCTCTAAAATGCTCTTGGTAAAGGTGAGTAACAGCCGAACTTGGAGAGCACGTAAATGTAAAATAGGGCAGAAGATTGAACTGTCAAAAAGTCAGTGTTGTATAATTTTTCTGTAGAAAAGTCAAATCTATGTCAGGGGGGGAAAAGACTATTTATGCAAATAGTTGTTGAAAATACTCAGGAATTATTAAAGAGAGAGGAATTTGCTTTAACCAAGCCATCCATTTTGCTGGTTTCTGTAGTGCCTCTACTCACAGTCTCCTCTCAGAGGTTTATCTTTTTATAGATAATCTATATCTATTATCATCTATAATCATCTACTTATTTCCAATCCTCTGTCACACAGTTATATACAGTGCTTTGTATTCAGCAGAGGCCACAGGGGAGCTGGTAAATGATCTTCCTAGAGTTTTTGCATATCAGGAGAAGGAAGAAGAGAACTCCAGGAAAAAAAAATTAAAAAAACCATTAATATTCAGACATGGAACTTCCCATGAAGTTAGAGTGACCTTCTCCATTAAATTTACTGAGACTGAACACGAGCAAAAGCCTGCCCCAGCTGATTTCCAAATATCTGTGAAGGGTTCCCATGCTGAAAGCTGTACCTTCAAACGAAAGCATCTGAAACAACAGCCCCCTGCAACAAACTGAACAGCCAGAACTCGTTAAGAAGAACCTCTGACTCACACAGCAGTAAAAACTCAGCAGCATTACAGCCAGTGCTGGTTAAATATTTATTGCCTGGCAATTTTAGCTCTTGCTTACATGTTATCCACTAAGAGATCACAATTGTAACAAGTATGTTTGTAGATTATTGCTTTCATATATGTATATGGGTTTTCAACAAGCTGAAAAATCTCATATCCAGACTTAGTGGTCATATTTAGACTAGTTTTATGTAGTTTAGACTAGGTTAAATGTAACGACTTCCAAGAGTTACCTCTGATTTCATCACTGCCTGAGATGGACTCAGCATAGCTCCCAAACTGTCCCATGTGGAGAAAGCGTGGCTGCAGCACCCGCATCAGCCACAACCCCACTGTTTGTGGCCCTACCCTCATCTCTTAATGGTCAAGAAATTGTCTTTTCATGAGGCAATTCTTGGGATATTGTACAATATATTCAAGAAGCAGCAGGAGAGAAAGCAGAAAAAAAAAAATGATGGAATATTTTAAGCTTTACTGTTGCCAGTATTTCACATTAACTGTTTTCAGGATATGGCTATAATCTCCAAGTCAAAGAGACATCAATCATAACCACCCTGAGCTCCCAGCTAGCCATCAGCTAGGGAGAGTGACACCTTAGCTCTTGCATATTGCTGAAATGTTCAGACTAGAGAAGACAGCTCCTGCTGTGCTGCCGAATCCCTGTTAAGAATGCAGCTATTCCATGAGGATCATCAGGGCTATGTTTCTCCAGTGGGAGACGTGGAGGCTCAGACTTCCTTTAGGCTGTGCAGTTGGCAGTGAGCCCCACCACAGCTACCCAGGGAGTGACAAGGACGTCCCAGACCACCAGTGCTAGCGAAGGACAGACATCCAACAGAGTATCAGGTGTGGAAGGCACAGAAGAGAAATGTCTGGTTCCCTAAGACAGAGAACGGCAGGTTTGCACTACGAGAAAGCAGTTTCCCTAACGCATACATATAGACAGAGCTGGAAAAACATTTCACCTTTGCAGAAAACAGAAACGTGATTTTCTTTTCTAAGCAAATAATATTTCCCCCATGGACAGCAAGTGTCAGCCATCATCACCCACCTTCATTACAATTTTTTTTCTCCAGCCTTTCAAGCTTCACCTCAAAAATAATTTATGAGCTTCACGGCCTATAAAATGCCCTTCTTTTCAAAGGAGTTACACCCATCTGCTAAGAAAGCAGCACTGAAATGGGTCCTTTGGTTCCTTTCTTTTTGTAACATTCACCTGAAACACGTCTCTCTTGTCATATAACTAAATTGTGCATGACTGAGATGCTTATGATTACTGGATCCAGTTAAAAGAATATGAGACCCTGGGAGCACAGAGGTCTCCATGCACTGAGGCATCACCTCCCTCCACAGTTACTATCCAAAACTGGAATAGACTCTGATTGCATTAAGAGAAGTTGAGACCTCCAAGCAAAATTTTGAGAAGGGAAAATGAGAGGTAAGGGGGAAAAAAAAAAATCACTTGGGCCTGAAAGAAAAAAAAAAAACAACCAAGAAGTGGAAAAATGAAAGCTCCTAAACTGGTAACAATAATCAGTGAAATTTCAAAATTCTGGGACATTATAAGAGAGCCCTGGTATCCACAAGGAAGGAGATGGACACAGTGGAGACACATAGAAAATAGTGATATTTCTTAAACGTTGCCCCGAAGCCCTGAATATATTGATCTTCTAAATATCATTCAAGTAAACCAGGATGGGAGGGCAAGCTATTAACCTCCAGTTTGCAAGTCTGAAGAACATCGCAATCCGAAATACACCTGTTAGGAGATATGAATATTAAAGACTCCTGCAGAAGGAAGGAGAGTCTGCTGAAGCATTTTTGACTGCTTTTAAATTAATGAGCCAAATAGAACTGTGATTCTTTGGCAGGTTTTCTTATAAGAGAGTGACTGTGCTGAAAGAAGAGACTGTTGACAATTACAGTTCTATAGGCAAGGCTGTTCCTGCCTTCAGAAAAATCATATTGCATTGAATGAAAATGTTATAGTGAAAGTAATGTGAAACTAGTCCAGGCTCACCACTTAGAGAGGAAACTGAACACCAGAAGGTTGTAAGAATAAGAATTCAGAAGAAATTTCACAGATCAAAAAGGAAAGAGAAATGCAAAAGAAAGCAATGCAAAAGATATAGTAAAAGTATTGCCCCAAATAAGCTCAGGCATTTCAAAAACCCCTCTACCAGAGCTACAGAAATAACTATTAAGAACACTAGAGCCCACTAAGAGCAGATGCAAAGGAGAGCACCACACTGGACCATCGGGGGGCAACACAGGGGCAGCCAGAGGGTCTGCCATCCACAGCCTGGGAAAACCAGAGTCGAGACAACGCCTCAGTTGCCTCAGCAGATGATGAAACAACTGAATTTGAGATAATCCCTTGAATTACATGTCAGTGCTCATAGTTCAGTTTGAAAATGTGGAAATCTGAATGGAAATCCTTGTCAACAGGTAAAACGGGAAATTTAACACAAGCACAGCTCCTACTGAAAGACTGCGGCTACATTTGTTGTAATTACTGGAAATATTAGGATTAAAAGCACGTGTAGCTTTGGGCTTGATTCAGTGAACAGACACTATGAGACAGAAAACAATTACTCAGTCCTCAATACTGTGGAATACATTTACAAAGCCACAGGGAAACATAAAACCCTGCAGAAAGCCATCAAGGTTGGTAGAACTACAAAAGCAGCACAAAACCAGCCCACCCCAACTCAACGGGAGCTATACACACCATCACAAAGTAATGCTAATGGGTTAATTACTGCTTATATGCCATCGAGTTTCTTAGAGGTAAGAGATTAGATGCTATTTATTTAAAAAAGAACATGGTCTCAAAACCCTTCAAGCAGTTTCCTGAACATCTTGGGTTGTGATTTCCTCGGCCTTAGTATGAATGTCTCAGATTTCCCAGACTCAGCAGCTCATGCTCCGTTCACCTCTCTGAGGCTTGTGGGAGCAGTTCATCAATTCACCCTCTTGTTTGCAATTTGAGGATTCTGCTTATTCACATAAATTTTGTTCCTTATGTCCAAATGAATATAAACCAAAGCCTTTGATATGAATAATCAAATTTACATAAACAGGAAACCTGATGTACCCCTTTCAAACACAGCCATGTTACTACACCAAGAAACGTCATTTCTCATAGCTGCCGGGACACAGCCGGCAAAAGGACATCACTATGCACAGTTATGCAAAAAGAAGCTTTTAGTGGTTTTAATTGGTGTTGGCTTTGTACTTTCTCTTTTCTATCATGGGTGTGAATGAACCCCAAACATCAAAACCAAGTTCCACTGAAATTAATGAGATCTGCATGACCAAAAGAGACTTGCTGAGCTGATATATAAAAGTTGTGGGAATTTCCTCTGAGGTTCGGCTCAAAAGTTAATGAGTTTCAATTAACGCAACTGTTAAGACAGGGTCTCAGCTTCATCAGTACCATGGGCAAACAGAAACACAAGCAGAACCTCATACAAAGAAAGAGGTTTGCTAAACGTCAAGAAATGCAGGGCTGGAGGAGGCTGTGGAAATGATGTGCCTTCTCACTGTGTGAAACGGGGCTCTGACTGCCTTCCTTGCCATCCTTTCATTTGTTTATACTGTCATGAAGAAAGGAGCACAAGGCAAGTATAGTGCTTGGCATCCCTCTTCATCATAGCAGAACCGTAGAGGATAACTGCTGGAGCCGAAGGGAAGAAATTATACATTCGTGAAGTGCAAAGTGATAAATGAATCAGAAAAAAATGCCCCACTCGGCAGCTAAGGACCAGACCACAGACAGGTGCAATTAGAGGCAGATGAAAGCCATCCAGAGCAGCAGGCAGTGACATCTCTGGGGATGGTTCACAGGAGTGTGCTTTAGTAGGACCTCCCCTGGGCAACTGGGTGGCTTAGCCTCTCATGTGAGCTTTCTGACCTCTCCTGGCAACGATTAGCAATTTGCTCGAAACTTTGCAGAAGGTAATTTTGCTTTTTCATTTTCCAGTGGAGCAATTCCTCTTCTGCACCATGCCCAAACTGTGCAGAAGTGAGCGAAAAGATAAAACAAATGCAGAAAGTTGTGAGCCAATCATCCAAGGAGCAAAGCACATGCACAAATCAAAAGAAATCTGAATCCAGTTAGACACGTTGCTGCTTTCTTGCACAAGTAGGACAATCTTCTCCCTGCTGCTCTGGCAGAAGGGAACCATGAAGCTTTTCCATCAGCAATTTTCCACAGAACTTGTTGTTCAGACAATTTTTTTACGCTCTAGAAACACAGGGAGAGCTTGTGGCTGCAATCCTCTACTGGACGCCTACATTTGGCTGCAGGGCAGAGGAGCTCCCGCTGTTTCCAGCTGTAACCGAGCAGCTCATTACCCGAGGAGATGGGGTTTATGCAGAGTAGCTCAGCTGTTCCCTGTGGTAAGACTTCAAACCTGCAGAGCTGTCTGTAGTATTTGCTTTAGGTAAACAAACATATATCTGTGAATGATTATATCACAGGTACAGACAGGTGTTATTTGCACTGTCAGGAATATTTCCACTTCTAAATACTCTTTAGAAAAAGGGAAAAAAAACAAGAAAGAAATCCCAGCAAACCAGGCCACATATTATTGCATCACCTGCATTTGTGTTTATTATTCATCTCATTTTTGTCACCTAAGACCTCCTGCATCATCAGGGTGGTTCTGTTGCTGCAGGAGTGAGAAAAATGAGAAAAATGTCATTCATTAAACAGAAAACTTTTACTGAGAGATATAACATGCATTGGGGCTTCATGTTAAAACACCAGATCAATTTGATTAAGTATATACTTTTATGGCATGTGTCAATGGAACAGATAAACAAACGAACATATAAATTAAAAAAACCCACAGAAACAGCTCCCACCTAAGACTCAATGCAAGAGAATTTACAGATAACAGGCTCCAAGCTATAATATCTGACAGAAACATCTCCCTGGGCTGGCAGGAGCAAAGAGAAATGCAAATGTGAATGTGTGCTCATGTTTATGGAGGGTGGGAGAAAAACTAAACTGTTGCATCCAAAGTCAACCTCCCTTTGGGTGCAATGATTGGAATGTGCTTTTAGACAGTTTACATAAGGAAGTTTTGCTGGCATTTGAGAGATCTGCAGATCCTCAAACGTTTGGTGAGGATGATGCTCAATGCTGCAAAATTCAGTAAAGCAAATCTCCTATTATCACAAACTGGAGTAAGGGCAACGAGAGGTGACTCGAACAGCCAGGTGGAAGCAGCACTGCAGGTGTGACCCCAGCACACTGCTCCCTCCTTCCCAGAGCTGCAACTGGCCCCTGCAGAGAGGATTCCTCCACCTGCACACAAAGGCAATTCACATCTCTCTAGGAACAAGTTGCTACTGCAAACCACGCTGTGGAAAAAGGTTTTGCTATTTTTTGCAGCTCATTTTAATAACTATTACAGTGTAGCTATGCTTGTCTGTATCCATATGTGAAATAAAAGAGGAGCGTACATCCGCTGATGTGGACAACGTAAGGCTGTGTTTGATAATTTGTGCGTTCACTTACAACTTCAGTGTTCCCAACTACCCATGTGCTGGTTTATGAAATAATATACCATATCTTCATTTTTGCCAATACAGGAGACAATAGCATGTTTGTACCTCTGTCTATCCTGAAGCTGAATGGTTCTTTTACAACTTAATGGAGACACATACTTGGGAAGACACCTCATATAAAGCAGCCTTGAATCTCAATACTGAACTCTGCAAGCAAGCCTCAAAGAAACCAGCACATTAATGAAAGAGAGGGAAAACAAACCAAAGCAAAAAGCAATACTTCCAGAAACACAGCTCCACAACCGACAGATACTTTGGACCAAGATAACATTTGAACTGAAGAATTTTGCTTCTCTATTCAGCTGAGTCAAAATGGAAGGGGCTGTTCAGAGAGAGTGATGGTCTCCAAAAGCAACAGGCACATTTTACCCTGTAAGAACTTGCCACAGACCAGACGGTCAAGTGCTCAATGGCCTGTGTGGAAAAGGCCCAGGAAGATTAGTCTCCGACATCTACAAGCAGAGACAACCCACCAACTGAATTCTCAGCAAGGTCACAGATGTCTGATTTCATCCTCATCCCCTCACATCACCTGCAAACTCTCAAGCAGGCCCTGTGCAAACCCCACTCACCAGCCTGAGAAGCCAATCTCTTGATTGCCTCATTCACAGCCTAACAATGCACTTGATGCTCCCGTGGCACATATCTCCTTTCCCCTCCAGACAGACCTGTCAGCACCACCAGGAAGGTTTTTCCATGGAAAAATTTAAATTATGAATTCTTTGGGAAAACAACCCTACAGCATAAACGAACACAATAGGATATATTTCTAAGAATGGTAATTTTGGGTTTTTTTTTCTGAATATAGTCCCATTAATCATATATTTTTTATATAGAAAATAAGCAACACTTTTTTTTCATTACACACGTGAATACATGGATAAACACACGCATTTGTTTTTAACCTGGTCAGGCAATAGCTTGACACACTAATTGACTGTGGTAAATCCAATAATTGATGTATAGTCTCAAGCTTCTTAAAACTACATAGATTTTTATGTAATTTATCTCTTATTTGCTACAGTTTAAATAGAGACAGAAATGTGGACACACAAGAGTAAAAGAATTGATAGACTGCGGTAAGTGTGAGGCAGGAAAACTGGACTAAATGGAATCAGAATAAGAAGGAGCCATCAGAGGTGCCCCTCAGAGGGAGAAACCACCTAGGCTTTTATATTCTTATCAAGGCTAAAAAAAAAAGTGACTCCAATGAAAGAAATAAGTACATCTGCTTGTATGATATTTATAAATACTTATTATATACTTAGAATTAAGAAGCCTGAGCTGTGACCTGTTCCTTTCACTCTGATGTCAAGTTGCTGCAGATGCATGCCTCAAAGCCCTGTTTACAGACCTTCTGAACCTGAGTCCACCAGTGACCTACAAGGCCACATTTAGAACCTCTTGAGTATCAAGACAATGAGTTTGTCTCCCCCATTGTTATCAATCATTCTACTCCAGTCCTGCCTCTTCATGGAATATCTGTATTGCAGTCACAATAATTACTATTATATCTATTACTGCCCATGAAATACTTGGAAACAGTTTTCTTACAATCCAGTTAGACTCTCGTCTGCGTAGAGCACATCTTTGGAACTCTCTCTGTCTTAGATCTCTATAGTCTTATGTCTTAAACAACAGCAGGTGGAATGCTACAGTTTCCAACACGTCTTTACCTAGCATTAGGAGGTATTGCATCCTGAGGTTAATGACTCCCAAGGCTTACCATAGAATGTTTAAGAACAGGTTAAAAAAAAATAAAACATCTCAGGCTCTGCAACTACATCATACCTTAAGCACTAGGAAAATGTATGTTCCCTCAGACTGGCTAAATGTAGCAATATTTAAATGAAGAGCACTCTCTGCTTTTTTAACAGAAGCTTTACTTTTTCAACCTGGATTAAGAAACTGGATGTAATCCAGACACTCAAAATTCTTTCTACTTAAGAAGGTCTTCTTGATTTGAACAGTAGGAAATTCAACGTACTTTTGAATTAAAAATCATCTCCAGATACTTTTAAAATGGCCTTTTTCAGATGCTAAGAGGCATAACAATGAGAAGCCCTGTCTGAAGAAACAAGAACATTTGCTATTTCATTTAAATAATTATCTAACTATGATAATAAAAATCACAGACTTTCCTGTGAGCGAGCTTATTTTGCCAGCCCTTACCCTGGCATTTGTTACAGTTCAATGCAACACATGATCCACTTTCAGCACCATAATTCATCACACTGAATCCCATAACTTTAATCGTCTCTGACAAATGCTGTTAAATACATGCTCTTTCTTACACATGGTAATTTATTTGGAACTTAGTTATTTGCTGATGATTTCAGACTAGAATAATTTTAGAAAGGATATTTTTCTTCTCAATTATGAGATCAACTCTTTCCTAATAAGAGATGTTTTGACTTACAGGCCCACACGCACAACCTGCAGCCCTGATTTAAAATTCATAGTGCCTTCCCATTTCTGAGTATAGAGGTATAACACAGGGAAGCTCAGCAAAAGTTAGGCAGGTAGAACATACCACCAGCCCTGTGAAACTAAACTAATAAATGCATAGTCTTGAAGTATTCTCACAAGAAATAAAAAATCCACGGTGACAAACACGTTGTATTAAGCCAAAAGAGGTCATGTTGTCTCTGCAGAGAGGAATGCATGTTCTGGGTCCTCCAGCTCAGAATCGACAGAGGTCTTTTTGGACAGCAAAATAATCAGGCTTTAAATCTCTTCTTTGTTCAGCACTAAATGTTCCCTCTCACAGTACTCAAGATCAGGCTGCTTCTGTGTGGAAAAGCTTACCTTATGGGAAGTGATAGAATCAATTTTCTGGTAAGGAGGTTTTTCAAGGTTTAGTTTTGTTGTTTGTTTGGGGTTTTTTTCCCCTCTTCCCTGAATGAGCAGCGGTTGGAAGTTGCCTGAAAGGTTACACTGGCTTTTACTGGTCCCTGTAGGAACGTACGAGGGAGCAGAGACTGAAGAGGGAAGTCAAAGGTGCAAATGCAAGTTATGACAATGCTGAACAACGCATTTCTACAGCCCACTAAGGGGAGCGGCAGTTTTTTAAATAAAAAACCAAAATGAAGTAAAAGGGAAAGTGGCAAAAAGCAAGATAAGAACACATGAAGAAAATATGAAGAATGTTGTTAAAAAAGTGATGTTACAATTTCAAAACTAACAGAATATGAGAAGGAAGAGAGAGTCAAAACATCTCTTAAATCTTAAATGCTAATTTATGATGTAAACAAATTAAACAATGTACCAACATCTCCTCAGTCCTGTCCTTTGACACACAATTTGAAAATCCCACTCCTGCAGACTTGAACAAAGAGGAAAATCCTAAACATCTACAGGATCTTCAGCACTACGGGTCTGGGCTGTGTGTAACCTTGGTAAAGCACCGTGAAGTGGCCAACAGAGGTCACGTTTTTTAACCTCAAAGACAAGTTCTAAAACTTCTTATTAAAGTAGATACTTGGTTTTGATACAAAAATCAGTGCCATCACTGAACTGAGCAATGTATCTGCATGCAAAGTGGTGCTCACACAGCTTTGAAGCAATCTATAGATGAGAGGAATCAATCAGTGACACCTTTACTCGGGTTATGCTCCACTTTTTCCTATCCAATGCCTGACATGGGCATGGAAACATTCCACAGAAATCATTAGGGTTTTGTTTGAGTTGTTTGTTTGTTTTGTTGAGGGGGGTTGTGTTTTTTAATGTTTTGGTTTGTTGGTTTTGGTTTGTTTTGTTTTTTTGTTTTTTTTTACAAACTCTTTTCTTCCCTCAACCCTTAGGCAATATCACTACCAAGCAAACTATCAGGTACAGAGAAAACACATCGAGGGATGGCTTATGAAGTTCAAAATAAAACACAAATCAAGCCAGGTAATTGCCAAGCAATGGTTTGCTACATTTGATCAGATCAAGAGCTCATAGAGTCTGCCATCATTCCTGCCCAAAATGAGATATTCAGAGGCAAGAGGCAGGGGGAAAGGTCTAGTTATTCCCCAGTGGAGCACACCCCACATCTGCACGTCCTGCAGCACAGACCACATCACAACATCTGCCCAAAGTCAGAGGGGAGAGACGGGACACAGAACAGCAACTTTCAAATATAAGTGAGACCCTTAAAATTCTAGGAAATTTCAATATGCAGAAGTACATATCTCATCTCTCAGCTACCTATTAAGCTGTTTTAACTTTCCTATTACTGTAGAAAAGTTGGGTTTCAGTTTTACTATTTCTTCCTGCTGTGGCAATACCACATTCCTCTGTCAGTGAGGACAGGCTGCTGTTGAAGGCTCCCAGGCAGCCCAAGGGATGCAGCACACACTTCGGCTCCAGGACTTCAGCCCTCAGCTGGCTGGCAGCCATCACTATCTCTCCAAAGACCAGCTATGGGCTCCTCTGCCAGGTCAAATAATACTTCCACCTGCAGCACCATGGCATCAGCTGGCCTTGGTGAAGGTGGCACTGCCCAAGGGCTGTGGGACAGGGAACACATATGGGATGGGGGCTCCTGCCCAGGGCTCCATGCCACCATGGAAATCCCAGAATTGCCCACCAGTGGTGCCAAACAACTGGGAACAGTAATTATATCATTGTCTTTAATTCACTTTTGCTGCGTATCTCATGCACCTGAGTGGAAATGGATTTTTGTAAAAGGTGTCACATTTGAAAAAAAAAAATTACCACGACTAAAGCAGTTAGATAAAATGCTAGTAGAGGAAGCTGTCACAGGTGATACAGGGATGCGCTCAGGAAATCAGCAGGCCAGCAAGCTCTGCAAGCTAAATATCAGCCCTGTGGTACAGAGTTAGAGAACTAATGGGTTCTATATTTGCTTCACAGAAAAAATATTTTCAGTAAAGCAGCGAAGATGTGTATGTATGTCTGCTATAAATATTTAGCAACTCCACATCAGCTTGAAACAAGCAGACTAAATACACCCATCATTTTGAACGGATCTGTGTTTCCAGCGCCGCAGACACAGGTAACACTACCCTCTGCTGTAGGAAACCACAAAGTGCCAGCCCAGACAGCACTGCTGCCTGCACAGCACCAGCCCCATGGAAGCCTCTGGACCCCGTCTCCCCCTCACCCGCTGTGAGCACATTGCTGCTCTCCCCAGAGAGTCACCCATGGCCCGTCCTGGTGGCTGTCCTGAAGCCACTGGGGGGGGTACGATGGCAGCTCCGAGCTGCCCACAGCTCTGGCACACACTGGCCTCACAGCTGCCCCACCGGCTCTGAAAGCAGAGGGATCATTCCTTGGTTTTGATATGGACTATCAGAGGTTTTATAAAAATAAGTGCATTGAATTACATAGTTTAAAATGTGTCTCTACTGAAATATACTCACTAAGGTCTTCGTTCTTTTTTATAGCCATTTATAATTTATATTATATATAAATGATTTCTAAGCTATGTTCTGTCTTTTATTACCCTTTTCCTACACCAAATTCATTTCCCTGCTCAAATTGAAAAGGCTGAAAAAGAAATACATTTGTGCTGCTGCAATCAACAACCTAAAATCAGTGCCTGCAGCTCAGCCTCTGCCCTAAAGAGCATAGGCCAGGGCTGCTGAAGCATTTACTCTTCCAGGGTACCTCAGCTTGTGCTAATGGTCTCTCCTAAACCCTCAGACACCCTCTTCTTTCCATCAGGATGGCATACCTTGACAGCACGCAGACTGCAGAGACCACTGTTATGTGCCTTATAAATCCGACTCTGAGAAGTTCCCACCTCCCAGGCTGTGCACTGAGAACAGGCAAGAGGGATTCACTGAGAGCTGGATCTTACATAGCCCCTTACAGCAGATTATGTTTGTGCAAAGAGAAATCCAGCTGAAGAGGGCAGTTGTAGTCCCAGTCCCCAGGGGCTCCTCTGCAAGGAGTTCAGGCTACGCTCACAGCCCTGGGAAAGTCTGGGATGGGGAGGACTGCCCCACGTGGCACTGATGGAGAGACAGACCCCAGGGCAGGCTCCCCTCAGACACTCACACCTCCCTGGCCACACAGGGAGCCTAGCTCCCTTCCCTCCATGGGGGAAGCAGACCTCAATCCCATGAAAGATTTGCTCAAAAAGAGGTGAAAAGAAGCAGCTTTGGCCCTGGCTTCCAGCCCAGTATCCCTTCCGAATATTCAGCTCCTGTGCCCTTGGTACTGTTGCTGCCAATTTAGCAAAAAAGAACCAGAAGTGCCAAGGACAACTTTATGGGAGGAGTGTGAGGCTTTCAGTTTTAGATATTTCAGAATATATTACAAAGAGAGATGGTACGGGTGAATTTGCAGCATCCCCAACTGCACCTCTCACAAGACAACAAGGCAGCTGGACTGTAGAGAAGGGTTAAAGCTTGAGGTTCTTTACTCAAGACAAATTTATACACGTTTCAAATCGCGTCAGTACAACTTCAGTTTCTGTTTTGCAAAGACAAAATTAGACAGAGCACTAACTCAATCCATTCAACCAAGAGGACGGTAGGTCTGGAGTTTTCCTGTAGCACATTAACACCTTTAACTAAGAGCCAAACAACCTCTAGGGGTGCTGGAAGGACGTGTTTAAGGAGAACCTGCAATGGTAGCTGGTATGCACCAGTATCAAATGAAAATAGGGGATAAATGAGAGTTCTTGCTTGCTCTTATTTACATCTAAGCTCCAGAGCAGGAGCTGAGAGCTTTGAAGTAACTGATAGTATCTTAAGTTGCATGAAAGATACAAAGTCACATTATCTAAGTCTGTTTCTCTAGCAGCTCCTGCAGTAAAGGTATTTGAAACCCCACACCTCTACATAGGTCAGATTTGAGATGGCATCAAATCTTTCTGAGTCTGAGTCTCTGGGGGAGACTCAGACAGCCTAGAAATGCTTTCACAAACTCATGCTTGCACATCTATTAATCCTGATTATTCTAAATCCTCTCCACAATGGAGATTTGCTTTCAAAATAGTGCAAAAGCCTGCAATGGCTCTTAGCTTATATACAACTCTGTCCAACTGCCCTCAAACAGCAGCATGTCCCTTTCTGCACAGCCCCTTTTGTCACTCACAATGCTGAGTGAAGACAAGAAAGCCTCAGATTACATAAGTTACCCAAAGAAATATCTGCAGCTAGAATAAACCATCAAATTAAACTATTGAGACCAGAGATTGAGCGCAAGTAACGTATTTTACTGGTAATACATAATTAAGCTGGGGAAATCCTTCCCACAGCTGCTGCAGGTTATAAAGTTTCAAAAAGTAACTGGAAAAAAAAAACTCATGGACAAAAAAATAAAAATCCCTGAAGTCCTATTAAATTCAAAGGTCTTACTTTTGAAGTTCAATAAATTTCTAGATTACTGATCTCTAGAGATTAGGAGTTTACTTGAGGAAGTATCTGGATATGCTTATCACACTCTAACAGCCTTTCCTTGGCACCTGGTACCCACACCACCTAAAACAGGATACAGAGTTTAATGGGCTTTTGGGCTACCAAGTATGGCAGCATTCGTGGCCAAGAAAACATATTTTAGGGACTTCACAGTTAAAAGGAAATGGAGAAAATTATGCAGCTGCAAGGTTTCTGTGAAAATAGGCAAGAGTTTTTTAAGTCCCAGCCTTAGGCTTTATGTATAGAGAACAGTCAGCAAATGACGATTTAATTGCTTTTAAAAGTGGCTTAGTTATTATGTATTACACCCACTTGTTCCAAATGCTCATGGTCTTTAGCCAAAATTACGGTACCTTTTGTTGGATTCAGTTTATTTTGTTTTGAAAGAGAAGTAAAAGAAGAAGAATTATGGGTACTTGAATCCTGAGAAAAAGAATTAGCAGCTCTAGGACTTAATGCACTGTAACAAATGCAGGCTGACTTCACAGGTTAGGTCAGTGTGCCATAAACAGAGTTAACCTGAGAGAGGAAACCGAGACAAAGATCTGGAAAACGGCTGCTTCAGAGCCTAAAGTAACAGAAGAATTATGGCCACAGGAACAGAGAATTTCCCAGGGGACAGGAAAAAGGGAGGACCAAGCCGCCTTCCTCAGGAACACAATTCCAGTGTGGCCATTTGAATTTTCCATCTGTAATGCAGAAATATCAGCATTTCCTTCTGTCACAACACTTATGCACAAATGAGCTTGCGAAAGACCAAGATGCTCAAAAGCTGTGGCACCAAGAATCAGAAACAGCTGAGGTTGATGTACCGAACTTCAATGAGGATTTTTATGACTTTTTTTCAGCTACCAGGTGAATAATAGCGTATCTGAAAGGCTCTGAAGAACATTATGCAGACTCATGCAAGAGGTCTTCAGACCAGCACCAGGAAGGAAAGAGAAGTTCTGTGGAGGTGTCTGTGATGCCAGACCATGCCCCTTACAGCAACTGCTACTTCCTAGGCACCTCTTGTCTCGTTGGAAGAAACTAAGCTCCCAAAACTCACAGGCGAGACTGTACGTGGCTCAGTTGTTTTTTAAAGACTGCTGAGCAAATGATAAACTTATATATCCAGAATTTCACTCATTGCCTGCAAAAACCACCCAAGTCCAGAAGGTTGGCGGAATAACATCTCCCCAGCCCTGCTCCAGTGCCTGAGCTCCACGCTGTGGAGCCTGAAAATGAATTCAAAGACGTGGCACACCACAGGCATTGCTACAGCTTTTTTGCTTATAAGTAAGGCATAAACTAATAACACTCTCAAATGATTGCTGTATCTGACTATGGGAGTGCTTTTTAATTCTATTATTTTTCATTCAAGTTTCATTATTGAAGGAAGAGGGGGAAGAAAAGCAATTAATGGGAAAAGATAATAAACAAAACCCATGTAGATAAAGAATCACCCGTGCTCACTTGATCCATTGCTGCAGGCAAATTAGATAAGAGGAGAGGCAGGCAGAGTTTTCTGAGCAGTATGTTCTATTGCAAGCTCAAAATCTTAAAAATCAGACCTTGAATGGATTGAAACAATTACTAGAATAAATAATATTCATTATAAAAAATACACCACCTTGCAGCATGCTGTTTTCTCGCCCACCCATACCCAGCAAGAGCCAAATAAAGGGCATTAAATGCTCTTAAGCCTGGCTGCAAGATTTGGGTCTTTTCATTAGAGATTTACACCCAGGTTTGCCAAAGATATGTTTTCTGGCCATGGACTCATTTCCTTTGCTCTGTCCCTCAGCTTCTACACCTATGAAGTGAGTGACAACCCAGAGCCCCTTTGGAAATAAGCCCTGTCCTACTGGATAAATGGTACTGAACTGAGGATGGGCTTTTCCAAAGTAACACCTCAAGCAGCACAGAGCTGAGATGTGAGACCATTAGCTATTCCAGCTGTGCCATGGCTGTATTTCAGCCATGCTGTCACCTCAACTGCAGAATTAAAATCAGAAAGATCTTACCTGTCTTCACAACAGCCCTCCTCTAAATTTCTAGATACTGTGCATGCTTTGCAGAACTCTTTTGGGGTGGGAAAGCTTGGTATTACCTTGTTATTTACCCAGTAGGAAATCCTGTAAATGCCACTATAACAAAAAAGTACAGACAACCTGTTTACCGAAGGCAGAGTATAGAGAGGGTTGAAATACTGTTTACGGACTGAATTTGACATTGCAGAAAAAATATTCCTGCAAAATCACAAGCAATTATCCCCCCCACACACACCCCTTCTTATCTTGTACCAGCAGCTTTATGTAAATACTCGCAAAAATTTACAGAGGATTACTGATTATTTGAACTGGCGGGTGAAAGCAGAGCATTGGTAGGACAGCCTGGTAAGGGTTAGGGCTTTGGCAGACCATACATCAAATGGTTTTCACAACATTTTTTAACAATCTTCACAATCACTGCATTGCAACAAGGGAGGTGGGTCCCCACGGCAGACAGATCCTGCCTGTTTGCTCAGCTTTAAACCTTCTTTCTGAATTCAACCCACAACATTTGTGTTGCTCGGGTGACAGCAGCACTGTGCATACTTGAAAGTACAACCTCCAAAAAGTAAAGAAATAAGGACAGAGTTCAGTCCTTGATAACAGCGCCAAAGTTGAATAAAAGCACTGGGAGCTATGCTCAAATGGGGTTTGGGGAAGTTCCTCTTGTGGACTGAGCTCTCTCCCCCTCAACATGAAGTGGAAAAGCAGTTTCTGAAGGCTTGCAGCTACTGGGGAATTACTTTTTCAAAAGCTGCAGATAAACACATTTTCCCAAAAAGCCCCCAACAGCTTTGTAGTTCAAATCTATCTTCTCTGGAGCTGGAGCTCTTACTCTGCTGTTCCTTTGCAGAAGGAGGCTGGGTGGGACACCTCTCCCTTACATACGGCTCAGGGCTCGTGGCATGAGGACAATGGGGACAGAGAAGCTATTTCATATGTAACCCACCAGGCACTGTCCCCTGCATAAGGTTTGCCTGTCACCACGCACAGCCTCTCTTTTCCCTCGTTTCCCTGGTACCTTGCCATTTCAAGGCACAGAATTGCTTACCTACTGGACACAAGCTGGGGCCTAAATGCTAAGCTACCCCTCTCCTTAGGCTGTGGAGGAGCAATGAGCTTGGTACTGAGATTCCTGGAAAGAAGGCTGTCAAAAGTCAATATGCAATAAATCCTTTTGGATTTTGTCCTGGAGGCATTCATACAGCTTCACAGTCCTGTGTAGTCCATTGATCAGCACATGCGTAAACGCTGAAGGACTGCAAGCTTCAGAACAAGGCTCTCCAAACAAAAAAACAATGATATTGTGCTTATTTGGAGACTGTGCATTTTTCTTTAGATGAAGATGGAATGATTTCAAATGGGTTTACTGAGAATCAAGAAAGCATGTCCTATAATACCTATCCATTTTTTAAAGAAAATCAAAGCAAGAACACAGCACATATGGAAATCTGCTAATTCTTTATGCTACTTTGTGTTCATATATTTCAAAGCACCCCTCCAAAGATAGCAAGCACCACAGTCCATTTACAGGCTGAGAGCCAAAATACACAAGGAATCAGAAAGATCTCAGGGTCAGCAGCCTGCCTCTCTCCTGAGACAAGCTCTGCTGGGCTGTACCACCACCGTGTGGCACGAGTGTTACAGTGTCACTTACTGATGGTACAATAGAGACAGCCTGGTACAGTTTTTAGGCTGTTTCCCGGTCAAATTAATTTTCTATCACATGCAAGTAGGATGTATGCAGCATCCAAACCCATATCATCAGTTATCATTAAATATGCTTTCATTCCTGTCTGACCGTTCCTTTGGTTAATGTTATTAGGGTAGTTTGTTAGTTCACTAAGATAACACTAAGGCAGATGCTGCAACATGGCCAAATGACCTAAACATAAAAATGTTTTTTTTTAAAATCCTTGTTTACTATTAGTTAATTTAATTCATTAAACTAGTACTAAGCAGCAAATACAGAACAGAAGCAAAAAAAAAAAGACAATCAAATAGACAATCAAAAGACAAACAAATAAAGACAGGCTCAACATTCACATGCAGCACCCATAATAATTCACAAATATTCATTAAGTATTCACAAACATCCTGACTGTTTCTGTTTCAATTAACTTCACACAAAAAAATTCCTAACACTGTAGAATTTCTCACTCCACAGTGGCTCAGAGTTCCTTTCTGAGCACAAATTTGGGAAATAAATTATTTTTATGAAATGGTCCATCATGAAAATGCAAGCAGAAATTACATTCAGATTGCCATAAATGCCATCAATAATTTATTTCCTGTGCAATGGTTACAGAGGCAACTGCTATATTTTAAAAGCATCGTGCAGACACCATGAAACATTTATTAAAGTGGCTGCACACTGCAGAGAGCTTGATTTAAGCAGACTTTATTGTGCCCCTCACTGGAATGAAGAGTGGCAGTTTGATAGTCAGCACTTTTCATGGAAGCTTAAGCTCATTCAGAGCCACTGAACACAAAATTTTTACCCTGGCAATTAAATGAGTATGCAACTTTACACGGCATGACAGTACGCGAATCTGAGAAAAAGACCATTTATGAATAAGAACCACGATCACACCCAGAAGTAACAGAAAACTTCCAAAAACCAAACTACAGATGGAGAAGACAGGGCAAAAATACCATCTCCTAGCCAAGTTCTTAGCACATCCAGATTTCAACTCAACCACAAGTCTCTTTTTTACACTTTTCTACTCACAGTTTATTTTTCTATGTGTTCTGTTTACAAATCTTGTTGTAATTTTGCAAGTAATGGGACTAAATTAATGGGCATTTCCTGCTGATTTTTCTGTATCATTGGTGCATCATTTAGTTTATTTTTCTTTGAGAGGTTATAAAATTTATTTAACCCCCTGGATTAGCAGATCTGAAGAGCAGACTCTTCCTGAGCTGACGGCATTTATCCAAATAGCAGTATAGCACAGGGTTCATACAAAGGTCTGTATCTCTTTGCTAGTACTTCTGCTCTTGACAACTACGTATTAGTAATTCCTAACTTGACTTTGCATCCTGATGGGAAAAGCTGTGGGGTACATGAGCACAAGCCTCTATATAACCAGACAACACACAAGTGCTGCTTTAAGTCTTTTGCCTTCAATTCTGGGGACCTTCACCACGTGTTTTTCTCTAAGTCAAAGTCAATTCTTAGCACATGCTATTTTCTTTCTTTGTGAAAGTATCCTCTACGGCAGCCAGAAAGAATAATTCTAAAAATCAAGATGAAAACACACTCTGCAGATGACTCATGCACAGCACGTGGGAGAATTTGCATCGCAGGCAGCAATGAGACATTTCTGTCCATCCGGAGACTCCACACCAGACAATCTGCTGTGGTGCCACCTGGTGCCTTTTCAGAGCAAGGAAAAAAAGATGCTTTTGCCATCGTTTTCAAACACACCCACAACTAAATAGTTATTCAAGATTAAGAGGTCCCAAGTAGCCCATTAGGTTGAGGATGGGCACAGCATAGTACTCTCATATCTGTTATTTTACCAATATACTAGAGGAAAATATAAAAACTACATGTTCAAGACAGATTGCAAATACAAAAACTCACATTGTGCTCAATAATGAAAAATAAAAGGGCAAGGGGATGCATTTAGATAAGATGTTCTCTCTTCCGGCTCAGTCTCTTCCTCTCTGTATTTGCACAGACAACAACAACAAAGGAGCAGGAATATCTGTGACTCCACCAGTTTAAACAAAAGAAGTGACAATGAACAGAAAGCACTCGATTTATTTTTAAGGGTTAAGTACTGTTTGAAAGAGAGACATAGTGATTGCCTGAGGCAGGCAAATGACTGGCTGAATAAATGTGGCGGTTTTGGTTGTTGTTGTTGTTGTTGTTTTTTTAAAAAAGTATTTTTCTCAAATGCATGCACACGCAGAGCAGTACAGCCTCTTTCCACTGGAGTGTGCTGTTTGTTTGCAATAAAGAATATCAGCTCTTGGCTTCTTGGCTTGCTGGGGCTGCAGGAATGACCTCCAGCCCCTGGTACCCTGCCCGCTGCTGCGTGGATCTGTGTTACAGGGACTCCGTATTACAGCTGTGGGCAGGGTTCAATCAGCTGCTCCCTTGGCAGGAGCCCGTATCAGCAGCACAAAGGCACCTGCTCCACACCAGCACTGCTCATCTCACACCAAACTTCACCGGGGACTCAGCCCGGGCAGTTCCCCTTGCTCTGAACTCAGCCAGCCTGGAGGCCAACAGAGCCGGTGACACCACCGCAAATACAGCCTTTTCCTTTCACTCGCTTATGCAACGGTTCCATTCATTAGCCATCATCAAGGTTAATTAAAATAGAAAGCAAAGAGGGCAACAGCAGCCTGTACTTTGATTGAGGACTGTAAAATATCTCAAATTTGCTTCCTTTCAGAGAGGAAAAAAAAAAAAAAAAGAGGAAGAAAGATCAATGCTGTTGCAAACATTCAGTGCTTGAATAACTTTACCTTCCACAGCAAATACGGAGAGCCAAACCTCCAATCGGGTAAGCTGGTCTTGAGCCAATGAAGCCAGCAAAGGTTTATACCACTACAGGCTTTGACCCTTCGGATCCAATTTATAGTGGCTGCTCATGCAGAACACAGTCAGTGGGAAATCAGTGGAAAGGGGTAAACGCTGAAATTGGATACCCAAACCTTTTATTCCCCCTTCATAGTATACGTTAACAGGAACTACTCTGTATAGTAGCATGGGGAAACACTTACATTTAAGCTCAGAAGAAATCCTACCACTAGCCTTCCTCATTCTTTCGCCGATTTACTGGTATAAAATCATCACACTCCTGGCAGGCATCACAAAGAAAAGGGACCACAGTGATTAACTGTTTGCTCCTGTGACTCGAGAGCATCCTCTTAACAGACTTTCAAATAAAAAAGCATTTGGGTTCAAGCTTCAACAGCTGCTGACGGAGTCAAGATGCTGAAGTAAAGCCAGGACAGAGACACTGAAGACTCAGAAGATTTCTACTTGCAAATTACTACATAAAAAGACAGAACAAAAAAGATCTTGCACAGTAGGGTAGAAAGATCTTTTGCTAGCTCTTCTCTTCACTTATTTCAAGTGAGAAATGGGAAAAGTAGTCAAGGAAGCCCAAGCCCTTAGACAAAAGACTTGGTGCATTTTTGGAAGAGAAATTACACCCTGGAGCAGCAATCCAATGAAGATGTAGGCATGAATTTATCCAAGCTCTGCAGTAAAATTCTCTATCTACTCATTGCCTTCTTTTTCCTATTCCATCCTCGCTTTTCAAATCCCTCCTGTTGCATCCAAAACCCCCTACCTTCACTCTGAAACGGCAGCAATTTTGCTGGTCCTCACAGGTACAAGGACAGGCAATGTAATGCCCAGGTCTGTAGAAATGGAGACAAATGCCTGCCATGCCCAGGTGCATCTCACAGGGCTGTGCTCTTCCTGGGACCCCAAGGCTGCCCATAGGGAAGATGTTGAAAAGCACCTTAACTCCCTTGCCTGGGGTTTAGTGTGTGCCCAGAGA
Source organism: Tringa tobata (assembly GCA_033628505.1). Classification (NCBI taxonomy): domain Eukaryota; kingdom Metazoa; phylum Chordata; class Aves; order Charadriiformes; family Scolopacidae; genus Tringa; species Tringa tobata. Next base: position 577,903 of record JAHREE010000440.1, read on the forward strand.
TCTCCCTCCTGCTGCCACCGCCACCACCACTGCGGGGCAAGCAGGGAGCCTGGCCACCTCCCTGATGGCATGGCCAGGTCTGGGGTATTTCTGCTTCACAGCAGCATGGGTGGTGATAGGGATCACAGCCTATGTGTCTTACTTCAGTAAGTTCAAATAAAGCTGACAAGACTTCAGCTTCCTCCTTAAAATTACTCAGTAGCATGCCATGTGGCTATTAAACAAACTGACTGCCATCAATTTTTACTACACGGTATATAGTGCATACATAATGCAAACACAATCTACTGCCCTAGCCCACAGGAGGGGACAGTTTGTTACCAAGATGAAGTTTGCACGCTAATAATGGCTGGCAGCAGCTGCTGCTGCTGTCATAATGATAGCGTTTTCTTATGTTTATGGCTCTATTCCCTGCAACAATCTAGGTGCCTCGCCGTGAACTAGTGCTGCCATCCAATAAAACATTAAAAAAGGCATTAAGTACAGCACCATGCCAAAAGCTACTGCAACGACAAACAGAAGTGTCTAAATGGCCCTGCTCAAGAGTCCAGAGCATACTAAGGAAAATATTTTTCTTGCTTACATCATGATGTCCTCCATACATTCCTCACTGAAAGCCTAGGTGGATGAGCAGGTCCCCAACATGTAGGGATGAAGACAAAATTTTAATTTTCATAGCAGTATAAATGGGTATGGGCTGCCCTAGTACCAGGAGCTGCTATGGATCACACATACCTCCCCATGGTCCCTATGTGCAGTAGAAGTACAAGCCTGTCTACTGCTGTGCTGTACTCCCAAAGCAGGGGAAGAAGCAGCTCTTAAGTCTGCTGTTGCAAACTACCATTTAGATCCATGCGCTCTTAAAATGCACAACTGAAAGAAGAAGGATATGGAGGTAACTTAAATTTGTTCTCTGTAATCCCCTGGGACATAAAGAGTAGCCCTTATGCTGAGAACATTGATGAAGGAGGGAGGTGTTCCTTTTAAAGAAATGTAGATGCATCAGTAAAGCTGACTTTGCACTGCCCATCCTCTGAGCAGGGACACTCCTGCTCTGGGTGCTGTGTAACCAAATTGGAGCAGAACTGAGCCCACCATTACATGGTACACTGTTGGGCCACAGTACCTGGGCATTTTACCGATCAGCACCCATTGCACACTCTCTCATGTCTACCTACCAGTCACTACAGAATGAGCTTTTGCATCCCACAGGATGTTAAAGCTTTTGAGGAGCAGTATCAGCCCACACGTCCCAAGAGATAGCTCTTGTGAGTGCTGAACAAAAAGACAGCACAACTCAACCCAACCCCGACACCCCTGCAGCAGCCCCCAGCGAGGAGTCAGGCTCCCCCTGCCCAGGGGGCTGCCCAGCATTCAAAGTCATTTACCCACCCTCAGGGGGAACCTCCATGACTCAGCCAGACCAACCTACGAGTCAGGAATGGCTCGTCTGTGATTCTCAAGTCAGTGTAGCTCTGAAACATGAAAGGCAAGGCCTGTGCCATAGCTGTTTCACACAATTAATGGCACGTCTGTGCTGGGTAATCCCTGCTGCCATCTGTCAAATGGCTGAGGCCAGCAAAGCTGACAGTCCAGCATCATCCTAAAACAGAGCAGTGGGTCTGTTGCAATCAGCTGCCATGGCCTTCCTGGGGTATGTGAAAATGGAACGATGGCTAAGGGTTATTGACCAGGAACTTTACTGACTGGCTAAGTGTGAAGCACTACACTTTTTTAGCCATCAGAAAATCCTGATGTTTCCTCATCCGATCTTAGCCCAAACAGCAAGTGCAGCTTCGTAAAGTCAGCTCCTGACAAAGCAAGTTTTTGAAGAGCTGTTTTAACTGTGTGCAGGAGATCAAGCAGTGAGAAGCTGGGATACAGGAAGCACCATCTCACCCATAACCTTGACTCACTGTAGTTCTGATTCTTTCCAAGCCTTGGCACAGATATGGACATCAAACGTAACAGCACAGACAAGTTGGACAGAAGGTAGAAAGACTAATTATTTTTTGCTTGTTTTCTTTTGTTTACTAGTTCTAGTTCTCTCTGTAGATTAACCACCCTGAAGGATAGTTAAAATATGTAAATAAAGAGAATGAAGGCTGACAAAATACAGCCACCATCAAGTCCAAACGCACAGCCAGAGCCTCAGCTACATCCCTTAGCTGGGGGCAGAGTATTCAGCCAGAACTAAATGCTGCAACCTCAGCACTCCTCATATTTTTCCCAAAACAAATATTGAAAGTGAATATTGAAACTCCCTAGTGTGGCTGAAGAGATATATTATTTTAGCAGTTAATAATTACCATTTTCTCTCTGCACTGATACATTATTGCAAGCTTTAGAGATACACAAAAGGGGGAGATTTTCCCCAAGGCTATATTAAATATAAAAATCATTCATTATCACAGAATACCCCTTTTATTACAGATTGTACTTGACAACAGCTCGCAGTTGCGTTCATGTTAAGATATCATCTCTTCAGAAGTACAGTGAGTTTCTTTAGAGGATATGTTAAAAGACACCACTCTCAAGCTAATAATTTGCAAGAGGAAAAAAAACCCCAGAAACCAAAATACAAAAACCATCGCTACCTACTCAGAAACATCTATTAAAAGTCCTGAGGTTTAGTTATTTTAAGAACATGAAAATTATTTCCACGCTATTGCTAATAACACTCTGACACTATGATATTTCCCTGTCTCCAGAGAGCTCCCATCCTCCCTGGAGTGACTGTCAGAAAAAGCAACTTCAGAGCTAAAAGCTCCCGTGCTGCATATGCATCAGGAGAACATCAGCCACTGAGCTCCTGGCAAATATTTTCCATAAGAAACAGGGTGAATACTTTGGATTAGTTCAAAACACATTTATCTCAAATTCCTGAAAATAATACTACATACTGGTATTATTTTAAGAAATATCTATAACTTGGCTGCTCACATTTCTTTTTTATTAGTATTATTTATAATTAGACTATAAATGTTTGACAAACTATTTCTTTGCTTGACTATGGAGACTAATTGTTGGTTTAAATGATTAGGCTGCTTTTTTGGGAACCGGATTTAGCACAAGCAAAGGGAGGGAAATTCTCAAGTATCCTTGCCAGAACTTAGATCCTTCCTTAGAAGTTGCTAGGGTGCAACTACTAAGGAACAGCGTTAATAAACTTCAAGAAAAATAAATCCCTGTGGTTTAGATCCCCCTGGTCTAATTTCTATTAGAACCTATAGATAGCTCTTGCTATTAAAAAATATTCCTCTCAGGAGGGTAAGATGAGCTGGCCAAGAAGACAGATCATTACAGGAAAAATCAAGGCAGGAGCTTAGGAAGAACTGGTAGAGTTCCCATAGTCCAACCAACTGGAGAAGTGGCTACTGCCAGCTTCCTAAAGCAGACCCTGCCTTTGGAAGCTCAGGCAGTGGAGCTACACGAGACATACAGCCTTCTTCAAAGTTTGCTGGGACCTTCAACCTCTTTGGGTTTTTTTGGCACTGGTTAACTAAACTACTTCTGCAAACAGTGCTACAGCAAGGCTCAGCAAGAAAAGCGAGCCCCTGCTGTGGCAGCTCCAGGTCCCAAGGTCTGTCCCCAAAGCGATGGGGGTCAGGAAGCTGAGCATGTAGCCCCAGTTCCTGCACAGCCGAATGCTTGGCTTATTACATTTCACAGTTTTCCCTGCACAAATGCGAGGGAAAGTCAGCACTAAATAAGTAACGTGGCTCCTAGTGCCTGCAAGTGATAACCTAACTTAAGCCTGTAGTAAATGATACTTAAGAGTTCCCTGGAAAGAAAAGCAAACCTTTAGAATAATTCTGGCCCAGAATGATTCTAAATAATTCTTAAGGATTTAGAATTTATTCCTTAGTTTTCTTAAGGAAATAAACTTTATACAATTGTACTGTCTCATCCCAAATCTCTCGCCCCAGCTGGTCAGTTTCAACTATGTTCAATCAAGAAGTAACCCCTAAAATGATAATCAGTTTCCAAAAATCAAAAAACTAGACAGATTGGTCTAGGTGAGGTGCTGCATTGCTTTGCCTTATGTCGGGGCATTATAGTCATTGTCACAATCAGAAAATCCACACAATAAAGAATACTCCAGACATGTGAGAAACTTCACTTTCAAGCTAGACACCATCCAGTCTAAACATGAGTGGTAAAATGAGATGAAACCAGATGTCTGCCTCCTGGGAACCTCTTGCCTGGTTTCACACTGGGATAGGGTCTATGGGGTATCAAAGTGTACCAAACTCAGCAGGTAACTCCAGCTGTACAGAGCCTCCAGAAATAAATGTAAAGTTTAAATTATTTTAGCTCCTGCTCAAAGGGTCTCTGCTTTCCCTAAGTCTGGTGATATTGCAAAGCACAAGGTGAATGAATACACAATGCAACTGATTAAATCAGTGGTTAAAAGCGTTAAAGCATCGGGATTCACAACAAGACCTAGTCTATAGGCTTCACATTGGCGTTCCAGCAGCAGCACAGTGTTGCCCTCAGCATCCTGCTGTGGGAAGGAGCCACACACCCCAAGCTGGTGCTGGGCTCCCAGGGGGAGACACCCAGGACAGAGGCTGGAGAGAGACAATGGTCACCTGGACCCTAAGGTGCAGCAAGGCTGGAACTCTCCCTGGTGAAAACTGTAGATGGCACCCAAAAGCTACGCACTGTACTACAGCCAAGCAAAACCTCCCTGCAGTCCTGTTCCGCAGCCTGTGCACCGTTGTGTGGCTCACTTCTGCCAGAGCGATGTTGCTTCTCCAACAATTTGCTTTTCTACCCAAATCTGGCAGCATTTAAATACCATAGTAGAAAAAGGGCCGCAATCCAGACACCAGCTGCTACATGGTTTTTCTATTTACAATGCTGTTATTCATGTTTTCCTGACAGGGTATTTAAAACAAGGGGAAAAAAAAGAAATTAGTCCAAATTGAAGCAAACTTCTACCGAGAGTGTGAAGAAACCACACAGCCGAGCGGATAATTGCTCTGCACAGCTTCTCTCTGCTGAGAGAAATAGTCTTCAAATATTTACCAGACAGAATATGCTAACAAGGAGCTGTCTAGTACTTATGCTCACCATATCCTGAAAATAGATGTCACTTATTTCTCCATATATAAAAGTGGTAATATGTTTACTTCAGGAATGTACAGATCGCAGATTTGCTGGTTTGCAGACTCCTGCATTCATCTCTCAGTTGCAGATGACAGGAAATTTGTTTCACAACAAAGACACTACAGTTGAAGTGACACTTCTTTTTACATAATTACCGCTGTAACAACTTGGTCAGCTAGGTCACACCCAAGAAAACTGCTTCCTGTAACTACACCACACAACAAATTTAAGTCAAATTCAATACAAAGGTCCAGCTGAAACAGCCCCATTAGGAACAACCTGATAAGACACATCAAGAAGCTGTTGGTGCCTTGCCCTGTACTCAGTTCTATTTTGCACAAATAACTGCATTCATAGGTCCAGCCTGGGAAAAGGGATACCTGGGTCCCAGTCCCTGCTCTGACAAAGACTTATTTCTTCATACAAAAGCACATTCAGTTACCAAGGACATGCAAAGAAGATGGGCTTCCATCTCCCTGTCTAACAAACACTTTGGCTTTTGACCTTTCTGAAATGTCAAAGAGGAGGTGGTTCAGGCACTCAAAAGCATATCTCATTGCACTTGTATCTCTCCACCTTAAGTGTATGCTGCCAACCCCTGCAATATTTGGTAACCCTCCTGTCCACCTGTTTTGCTTTATTTCTGTCATTTATTCTATACGTGCCCACAGTAAAACTCTTTATTCTGCAACAAAGGGAGATTTCCCTTTAAAAGAAGAAAATTTTTCCAGCATTATATTTGGCAAGTAAAACACAAAAATTACATGTTTATTCCAGCCTGAAACGATTCCCCATTTGCCAACCCTGGGTACAGCTGTGAAACCAAAAAGCTTTTCCACAGCCCTAATCATGTCACCTCCAAAATCCTGGTGGAATTGGAACCAAAAACAGAAGCACACCCCAGAATTAACACAGCAAGGAACAACCACAGGAATTATTTTGTTTACTTAAGCCCTGTTTTTCCTTAAGAGCTCAGTAATTTTGGTAATCCACAAGCTCTCATGCAATAGCACTTTCTCTCACTCAGGTTCATTCATGTGTTTGTCAGAAATAGTTAACAAGATACAAGGAGGTTGGAAGTTTGGCCTGAGCACCCTTCAGAAATGCTCAGGATAGTCTCTTCAGTTAGAAAGGATACCAGATTAGGAGAAAAAATTAGACTTGGCTCCCCCCCCGCCTTTTAAACTGCCATTGCCCTAGTACTTTTTCCTTGAGAGCCATTAATCTTACAAACCATGCTTTGTCTTGACCTGGAAACAAGGAACTTCAAAATCAAGTGCCAACTTGTTTTGGGAATTGGAATGCAACAGAAGCCACAAGACCGTGATCTGTTCCTATTTTGCTCTCAGGAAAGGTGCAGCATGTAACTTGGAAGCACGTTCAAGGTGATGACTGCCTGGCTGTCAGCATGGCCAAAGCCACAGGGCACCATGCCCGTCCACGGCAAGGCAAGGAATCCCACACAAAAGTGCCCTCAGGTTTTCCCCCTCTCCTAAGGGCTGACAAAATTTTGCATGCATTTTAAAGCCATGGGTAACATCCTTGAGTGACGGACATACTGATTACATCAGCACCACAGCTAAATCATGCCCAACATAGTGATACAAGAGCACAGGCAGTCCTTGCTGGATGCAGATGGTACATTGTATGGTACCCTGTGCCAGACAGAACTCTGAAATCCACACTTAATCCAAATTCCCAAAATTTCTGGGAAACACTAAGAGAAAACTAAGCACAGCAATTTTCCAGTGTTTAAAGAGCCGGATGCTCACCTGACATTCCTTCTGCACACATTGCCTACTTGTTTTATGCATCTGAAAGGGGCCTTTTACACCAGCGGGTGCAAGAAACAACAGGAAGAGAAATGCAGTGAGCGGTATCTACCCCTGCAGCCCCGAGGCCTTCCACAGGCCTGTGTGCAGAAGAAGGTGTTATTTGGTGACAGGCAAAAGAATACAGCAAGCAATATTTTGCATTGCTGCTGTGTCTCTTCTATTAAGACATATTATTTCATTCTGAAGGTCAGACAAAAACAAACCACCAGAACAATTCAAACTCCTCTGGAAGAAGTGCTACATCCTGCCCCATGACTTTCAGAGTGCTGGGTTCACAGCTGGGCTTAACAAGAACAGATAAACAAATACATTAGTGTAAATACAAACAAAAAGAAAGTCCTCTTAGTCCTGTACAACAACTATGCTTTTGGATGCATGTGGGTAGGCCAAATTTGATCTGAAATCAGATAAAACCTTGGATCTAGGAAAAAAAACCCAAACCAAAAACATTCCAAATGAAGACACACCAGTATTTCATTTTACAAACAGGAGAGAAAACCTTTGTGTGAAGAGTAACATCTCCCACTGCTCTCAGAGCGACAGTCAACAGGAATGACAGAGGGATCTGCATCCCTGGTGGGGGCCCAAGGAATGATGAGGGGATTAGACAAGGAACTACAAAGGACCTGGTGTAGACAGGACTGTGACAAGTACAAAATCTCCCTCAGGGACACTTGCTGCTGCAGAACTGCCTGAACAGCAAACACACGGCATTACTTGATGGCTTTGTCCCTACCAGTCTCACTCGCATGGGCCTCCTCCCACTACTGTGCCTTGTCTGTTAGAAGATGGGAGCTGCCAGTATCATATTTAGGTTGCAACCTCTTTTTGTCCTGTGGGCATTAACTGAACTCTAAAGAAAGTAATAGTGATGAAAAGGCATAAAGTTTTGTGTGGCCTGAAAGAACAAGGCAAAGCTAATTGATCCCTCAATGTTTCTGCTCTCAGTACCTAAGAGTTATTTTGATGGCTTTCCACAAGACAGTATTTCAGCAAGCTGTACAGACAGATAAATGTTATCATAAGTCTTATCACCAAAGGCCAAATCAACCCTGGAACAGAATTTCCTCAGGAAATAGGTTATGAGTATCAGTTTTAAGAAATATGACTGTTTTCAGCTCCTACTTTGCCTGATTTCCAGGGCAGCAGGATCCGACACGCCAGACTTTACAAGTTTCACTAGTCTGGAAAAAGAATGAAAGTAGCACCAGCCATTTAAAAGAGCATAAAATGCAAAGAAAGTGCTAGGGTCTGCAGAACTATTTCTATGTAGCATCTGGCTCCTTTTGCAAAAAGTTTGACATTAAGTCTGCAGCTGGATAATATTTCAGTTTATTGCTCTGTGCAAAGCCTCACATGAAGCTCTTTGGAAAAGGCAACTATTAATTAGTCCTAATGAGGATACAATTTGCTTTCAGCAGGCTTACTTTATTGAGAACAGAGGAAATAATTGAGCTGAACAATAAAACAAGCTGCAATTTGAAGCTGAATGTCCACTGGCCCTAGAGCAACATGCACAGCTGAGGGGTAGTGACAAATTAATCTACATCTCCCTTACCAAATTTTGACCATAGTGTAGAGGATGGAAGAGTTATGGTATGTAACCTATCAGGCTTGAACTTCTCAACTGAAAGTTGATAGGGGAAAAAAAAACAACTCAGAACTATTTTTTTATACTTTTACAACTCTTTATTAAGAGCCAAAACACATCTGGAAACTGCAGCAGCAGATCTGGGAGGGAATCAGGCAACTCTTACCTCTTTGACATCCTCTAACACTCTGAGAAGTCAGAAGTATTTCTAAATGCTGAACTCAATGCTGAGGGTATTGGATTAGATGAACCACAGTTACGGACACAAATGCAGATTCCTGAACTGTTGAAGACTGTCAGAAAGGAGTAGGGAAGTCGCAGAGGGGAATGCTTTAGATTGCTGGTGATGATCAGTAAGCCAAAAAGGCCCCACAGAATATTAGGTCTTAGCAACAACAACAAACCGACATTAATTTTTCTAGATGTCTGGTGTCCAGACCTGTCTTCAGGTACTGTTCTCCCTTCCTTTTTACCACAGAAGGTGGCATCAAACAAGAACTGCCTGAGGGGAGCAGGCACACAGGTGATCCCCAGCAGTGCATGGGCAACTTTATGCTCCCTTTACCTGGGACTCAGACCCAGGAAAGTGAAAGGATATCTAATCCTTCTCCCTTCAGCACATGAAACACATGCTCTTCTGAGCTCTGATTTAAATCCCTTTAACAGTTTTCCATTTCCCTTTCCTCTTCCCTTTCTTCATTCTTTCACTCTCTGCACTTTTTTCTCCTAAACATTTGCCTGCCTGCAATCTATTCACATATTTTGATGTATGGGTGCACGCCCACATTTGTGCGCAAAAAAACAAGACTGGAGGAAAAAAGCTGAAAATATACTAAGAAGCAAGACTCTGTCCAACAGCCTTGGAAGGTTAATGGTGGAAGAAGAGATACTCTAACCTGATGAGGAGAAAGACAAAGAAGGGTCTCCTGAGGACTCCAGAGGAAGGAAGATGAGAGATGTGGGAATTCTAAGAAGAGAGTGGAACAGGAGAGGAAATATTTGCTGAACTTACTTCCCCAGTGTTCCTCTTCAACAGCCCATACTCTTTTGGCAAGACTTATATGATCTGCTTTAATTCCAAGGAATCAGCCAGTTAATACTTCATGTATATACTATTATTAGTTACCCTCACTCATCTCCTCTAAAACATTCCTGTTTAAAGTTATCCAATATGATTTTAGAAGAATATTTAATTCATTAGAGGTGACTTTACAGTTTCATTTTACCTTTTCTGTCCTTACAGTAATTTCACTTTCCTTCAGTAGCTAAAAACACAGAAGCAGAAGATCATTTATTCAAACTGCTGTTTTTCATCCTAGAACACCTTTAATTGTGTTTGAGTTTCAAAAAACACCTTTGGAAGACAATGTAATTTCTGAATAATTCTTATCCCCTGGAATATCTCAGAAACGTGCCTGTATACTGATATGGCTTATTTGGCCTGTGTACATCCTTTGTACCCCCAGCTGGTCCTATTTGCATCTGGAAAGGCAGAAGAGACACTAACAGAAAAACAGCTTGACAGGTGTCATGAAGGGTATAATCTCATGCAATGGAGTTGTGTAGGAAACCTTAAAAAAAAATTTGTAAGAAATCTGGTTCCAGCCATTTCCACACATTTTTTTCTCTGTAATCCTTATTTTGCTCCACCAAATGTTATTTCCTATATTTCCAGTAGAAGTTAATCCATCAAACTAATAAAAATTAGTATTTTTCATTATCTCTTGACCTTAGATCATGACCACACTGACTTGAACATAACAGCAATTTAAATTCCTTTCCAAATGCCTTTATGCAGCAAGAATTTTTCTAATGCTCGTTTGCTGAACCTTGGTTATTTGTGGTACTCTCTGTGCTTGGGGAATACTTTAAGAACTATAGTCAATTTAACTTCTACATGCAATCAATATTAAGATTTTAAATAGCTTCTACTCTACCAAAGTGACCTTATGAAATCCAAAAATGGAACCAAAATGGAACAAAAAAAATCAGGAATTAACAAAGATAAAAAGCTATATAGACAGCTGTACACGCCCATTTCAGTGAATAAGACACATTACACATCAGAAAACAAGCCATACTGAAGAATAAAGTGTAAGTTTCCTTAGCATCAATGAACCAACCTTTGCCCATACTCCTTTTTATTCAGAAATATATGAAGCTTGTAGTGATCAAAAGCCAAAAGCCTTTGGTTACAAGGGTACCCTTGACCCAGTCCAGCCCATCAAAATCCAGTCTCCCCTCCATATCACAACCTACTGCTCACCTTCTCTTAATCTAGAGATCACAGAAGCCAGGCAATAAATCCTGTAGTTTACTGATTTAAATTAAAATTAACCCTGCAATAAAACAAGTAACTGGAAAAATCCCTGATGTGCAACGTGCTCATGGGAACTTCTCCAGTGCAGAGGAATAACAGGAAAACACTACATCCCTCTCATTTCATCTAAGGGGAATCCTGTCCAATGCACCTGGCTGCTTATATAGTTGCCATCGGCTTGCAGAACTGGGTAAAGAATGAACTTTGAAGGAGATTAGATACAGAATATACAAAAATGGGTTTGGATGCAGAGGTCCCAAATGTCAAAAGAGCCACTGGGTCCTACCACAATCCCTTACTTTTAGTTGTTTGAATTCTCCAAGCTTTAGCCTAATCTAAATCCATAAAGTCCAGTTTGACCACATTTAATGCCCTTCGTTCTTTTAAGGTGTTTGGCATTAAGAAATAGAATTGTTAAAAAAAATAATAATCCATAAAAAACCAAACTTACCTCTACTCATTTGTTCTACAATAGCTTTTTTACTTGGTGCAGAATGAAAAATGAATTATTATATTTAATCTGTGGACCCTACTTTCAGAACGGCTTTGCCACTGTTTTTATACGTCCCTTATGGTATAAAACCAGTGAAAAGTCCCACCAGTTTACAAGTTTTGAAAACTCAAGACAGTCTCTAAGGAAAAGTATTAGTGCATGAAATTAAACTACGTACAGAATTGTTCCACTTGAAATATTTGAGTGTGACTTATTTTATTTGTGATAACGCAGTTTCTTCATATTTGCAGTAAAATAGATACCGACCAAAGAACAAAAGGTATGAAAACTGATTGACTGACATTACCAACATTTCCCATACACCCTAATGGAAATCCTGCTCTCAAGTACGTTCCAAAATGATTTGTTCACAGTGTAACTACAATTTCTTCAATGGCACTCTCCAATTGAGCATCTGAATATTAACCACTTACAAATTTTGGACCCAATATTCAACTGACAGAAATTGAAGTTTGTTCCAGTAAGTTCACTGCATCTATTTAAACCAGCACAGCCCAGTCTTACCTTTCTGAACCTGAAGTGCAGCGACATTTCAAATTCAACTTTTTAATAAGCAGCCACAGTTTACACTGATGTGTCTGTATTGTAAAGATACGCTACGACACTTGTGTCTTTACCTGTTGAGTGACAGATTAGCTGGATTAATTTAAAAGGAAAAAGAAAAAAGAAAAAAATCCTCTGAATAAAGAACAGGTAAGACTTTATAGTCACCAAGACTTGGTACCTAGTCCTAAATCGCCTAATACAATATTTGACCATTATGCTCCCCCATTTCACACCAAATACCATTTTATTCTTGCAATTTATGTCATGAATAAATGTTTTTCTCTCCCTCTTCTTCGCCTCAGAATGCTGCCTTCTGATAATGGGTATATTATATATGCATGAGCTTTTGTAGCAGATTCTAGCTGACAAGAACTCTGAAAGGCACTTTGTTACAACACTTAAAAGGTCAAAAACCCCAACACAGGGCTAAATTCCTCCTCTCTCATCACTTTTAGACTAAGCTGCTTCATCCTGTGAAAACAAGAGCTTTTGGGGAATGCAGAAATGCAGCGCCAGATGTACCTAATCGGGTGCCAATTCCGCAGATTTTCTGACCACACAGATGTAAAGCAGTTTTTGAAAGATAGAAAATTTTGTAAATTTGAAAATGCAATACTTGATATCTTCCTTTGAAATATCTTTCTTTTACGTAACTATAGAAACTTTTACTTTTTGTGTCAAAAAATTATTCAGTGTATCTTTGTCTTGCAACGTATTTTAAAGTGATGCATATTGAAAAGCATATAGTGTCTCTCCAGAGGCTGATAGTATCTCTCCTATTTTTCCAACCAGGAGATTAATGACTTCCCTACAAGGTTTGCCCATGCAACAGTAAAATCTGCTAGAAGTGATGTTCTGAAGCGAAAGAAGTCAGGCATGAGGTCCAAGCTCAATATGCAGACCTGTTCTTGGGAAGTCAGAATAGAATAATTATTTATTCCCTCTGCATTTCAGCTTCTGTAGCAAATCTAATAATACTTTCACTCTCCCATCTCGTCTTTTGAGATTTATTTTCTGAAAAATATAGACCATCCAATATGTCACATCAATGAGTGGTATATAGAGCGCATTTGCTGTATGCAGTAGCTAAGAAGCAGGTTAATTACCTAATGCAAAAATCTAAGGCTCCTGCAACAGTTTCAACAGGCACAAGAAAATGTCCAGTGCATTCCCAAGCAGCCTAAGTCAAGCTCCCTCATCCTGCAAAGCTATAACACAGCATAGGGAGCTTTAATAAATGGTTCAGTGGCTAATTCACTACAACACTTGCCCCAAAGCAGCTTCTTATTCACTGCCCTGATTTACACACCACTGCAGTACATGTTTACATGAATATTTCATGCAGTGGCCACAAACCTGTACTTCAAAGATATAGTACTTCACAGTAGTATGTCAAATCCATACCCTCACTGCATTCATTTTGCAAGTTCAGCCACATTAGCTTGACTCACAAGTTTTACTACTGAAAACAATGTTTTCATATATGTTTTATGACTATGGTAATACTGATATACAGAACACACTGAAGAATTTTTCTCTAACAGTTAAATGATATTGAGTAACATGGTAGCTCAATATTCAGAAAAGAAAATGCTTGAATAAAACATGTGATATCTCACTCTCAACATAAAATACCATCTATAGTTACCAATGTTAATGAAAATTAGCAATCATCAGTCAAGGACATCCATTCAAAGGTTAAAACTGGGTTTGTGTGAATACATTACAACCCAAACTATTTCACCTTGGGAAAAAAAATGGGAACTTATGATTTAAATACTTACTTCCCATACTAAAGTCAATATAACCTGGAAAAAAAAAAAAAAACAAACTAAAAATCCAAAAATTACATCAATTGAATGAGCGATTTCCAGAGCCTTCAACAAGTCCTTTACAAAACTCAGTACCTAATGCAGGGTAAAACATAAATCTTCATTTGAAGGAAAGGAACTACTGCTGAAAGCACAGGATAATGTTTAGTACGTTTGAGCTCTGGCTCTTGTATTGCGGCACAGTGCAGACCTGGACAAAGCTGCTAACACCTCGGTGGGATTCACCCTTTCTATCCTGCCTCAGCCAAAATGCACCCTCCAGAACCAAAGGACATACCAAAACAACAGACTAGTTCAGAGAAGCTGCTACCCTATTTCTGCAGGTGCGAAAGCATCCCACATCTAACCTATATCACAGGACCAGAAAGCAACCTGATTGCAACCCCTCACTGTCCTCACAGACTTGTAGCTTTGCATTTGCAAGCCTCTCACTGTGACAGAGCAGGCACTACCCAATGCCTTGGAAAGAGGAGGGATTTCCACTTAGTAGGTGTTCCAGCTCTCAAAGTATACAGATCTACCAGGCACCAGAACAGACCAAAGCATACCTAACCAAATTTCTCCTAAGAGACTTTTCAGACAAGTAGAATTAATTGAGGAAATGAATAGATGTCACACAAGCTTGCCACTCCTGAATTTGCTTGCTGATATTCAGATAAAATACATATGTGCAATGATGGAATGGAGCCCTCGCAGCAGATAAGGCTCTTGACAAGGGTTGTGAACAATAAGCACACTGGTAACACTCTGTGCACCTTGCAAGTTCTTGAACATGATTCAAGAGTCACCATCCAGCTGAGCTCTCAAACACAATTGCTCCAGTCGAGAAATGTGACCTCGTAGCAAACAGAACCACAAATTCAATATGTTCATCCCTGGTAGAACAGCCTGAGCCTTGCTTTTACTTCGAGCTGCACCTCCTTGCTTTTGGCCCTTCCTTTCCAGCACCATCAGCCTGGTTTTGGAAATACAATTTATTTGAATTGTCTGTTCCCTGCTTTTACTTTGGGGTTGGGGTGGGCAAGAAAAATGAAGGGAAAGGCTCTGCTTTCCTCAGCATAAGTTGAACAAAACAACCATCAAATCAATCACTCTGATTAAGTTTTGCTTTCTAAGAGGAGTCCACCCTGCAGGTAGGTCCTGCTTTGCTTATTTAAATCTCAGGCTCAGGAACCAGGGCCCGGTTGTACCAGACACTGGCTGTGTCTCTGTGTACAGGACTGTACTGTGAGCAGGCAGAGTGGCTGTGAACCTCTCCCGAAGCAGAGTCACCTTTGGCATCAGCTGTAATGGTGCTCGCTGCTTTCATTGCAGCCTTTCAAGGAGAGTATAAAAGAGCATAAATTTGGATGAGCAGCATCCAAATTACAGCCTGAACAGGACTGCTGGCATGTTGCAGCCATGTGTTTTATAGTTGCTTGTTTCCTCACTTATAATTGTTATTCGGAGAGATGAGATTTACTCATTTAGTAATTAAAGGATTCCTGTAACTGCTTCCCCGTGAACAAGCATATTCTCTCATGTACCCACATGAATAAATAAGCTTTGCCCGAGTACCTAAAAGAGGAAGAAAAATTATATTTCTCAACTTGATGTGCAAGACACCAGGAAGATTCACCAACCTCACATGGCCTCTTGGTGCAAAAAAAAATTGGGGGGGGGCAGAAGGACCTAAGGCCTAAAGAAGACTTGAATTCAGCTCCTCCCCAACCCTCCCTGGTCTCCTTGTGTCCTAAGTTACTACCCATCAGTAGAAATGGGCTTGCCACAAGCACCTCCTTGGTAAAGCACTCAGAAATAACCAGTTGAACAGCTGGATGAGAGTTGTTACTGCAAATAATTTTCTACCACCCTGACCTACAAATGTATTAAGACAGAACACCATAACTGAAGTTAATGGAGGTTTTTACCCATTTTTCTCTGCATCCTCCCTTCTTCTAAAAGACTCAAGTTTAAAGATCCCTGCATTCAGGGTGGGATTTTAGCTAAAGCAAATCCAGACGGCTGCAGAAGAAGTTGTGCCTGTTAGCAGGCTGCAGATGACAAGGACCGTGCTGCTGCAGCACTTCTCAGGTGGGTGCTTCCTCCTGTGCCCCCTCTCCTGCACTAGTTGTAGCAAGTAAACAAGAGAGACACCACTGTCAGCTTCCAGGAACGCAGGGAGAACTTAGGGCTGACCTTACTTCACATACAATCCCCCCACAGGATGACTTATTACAATCAGCTCTTCTGTTTATAGCTTTTGTTAAAAACAAAACAAAACCCCAAACCAAAAAGCACACACACCCCCAACAAAAAAACCCCAAAGCAGGATTTTGATTACTCTTTTAGAATCATAGAATCGTCTAGGTTGGAAGAGACACCCTTGGGATCATCAAGTCCAACCATCTACCCTACTCTACAAAGTTCTCCCTTACACCATATCCCTCAGCACCACATCTAATCGTCTCTTAAACACATCCAGGGATGGGGACTCAACCCCCTCCCTGGGCAGCCTATTCCAATGCCTGACCACTCTACCTGTGAAGAATTCTTTCCTAATGTTTAGTCTAAACCTACCCTGTTGCAGCTTGAAGCCATTCCCTCTCGTTCTGTCATTAATTACCTGTGAGAAGAGACCAGCACCAACCTCTCTACAGTGTCCTTTCAAGTAGTTGTAGAGAGTGATGAGGTCTCCCCTCAGCCTCCTCTTCCTCATACTAAACAGTCCCAGCTCCTTCAGCCTCTCTTCATATGATTTATTTTCCAGCCCCTTCACCAGTTTCATTGCCCTCCTCTGCACTCACTCCAGCACCTCCAGATCTCTCTTGGATTGAGGTGCCCAAAACTGGACACAAAACTCGAGGTGTGGCCTCACCAGTGCTGAGTACAGGGGCACAATCACCTCCCTACTTCTGCTGGTCACGCTATTTTACTAAAGAGTGTCTGTTATCAAGAAGAATACACTGTCTTCCCAGTTGCTGAACTGGACAGGCAATTTTTATATGTGCTCCCCTGCCTGGTTCTGAGAGCAGATGCCAGCCCTCACCCACGGTTCCCCCAGCATCAGAGCTATTTCATAACCAGCAGCACTTCCCTCAGCTTGGTGTGTGGTGAAGCACAAGTTCCAATGAAAAATACTGCTCCTGAACACACTAATGCTAGAAAAGGGGCTAAAAAAATAGTCCATCTCCTCTTACTGTGCATACAGAATGAGGCAAGCATGCTGTGGAGAAAATTTGTTTTATTGGACTATACAATATTGTTTGGAGAAAAACCACCCACACATGATCATACCTTGACACCAGCCCTTCTTCAGGTGCCACACTGCCACCCAGCCTGGAGCATTTGTTTCTGTGCACTGAATATCTATATAACACACCAGAATAGCAGAGATGGGAAAAAAAGGTCCATGCCCAAGAAGGCTGTGAACACAGTGCAAAGAGGTTTATTGAAGCAACCTTTACTCTTTATTAGCCTCCACAATGACAGCGAAGGGGCTGGGAGAGGAGAACAGGACCCCAGTAAAAACTGTTCTAATTCCTTAAAGACTCAGGTCCCCAAAACCCGTGTAACTGCATCTCTTCCACTAACCATTCTACCTGGTACACCTACCATACTATGCGTGCATCTTCTGCTACAAACACATACAGTTATATAGGACAATACAAATCTAATTAATAAAAATAGGCTAGAAAGCTTAAACATTACATTAAATACACTAAAGTGATCCTCTTTTGATGTTTCTGCTCAGAGGCATTGATCTGCCTGCTTTTAATACATGTACACTGCTGTGTGCAAAGGCATGTGATTTGATGACATTTTAAAAGAAAAATATTTGAAATGCAGAACAAAGATGATCTTTACATGCCTTAGATATGAGCAGACAATGAAATATAAATAAGCAATGATAACATTTGCAAACAAGGTCTTACAGTAGTGACTTAAAGCAATAGCTGTGCAGTAGTTTGGCTTATTTCTGTAAAACTAAGAAAAAGCTCCTGTCCCTTTCAAATACCATTTGAGATTTACTATTTTAAGCTGCTACTCACATTTTTTTAATGTATGCTAAAGCCAAGTTTATTAAAAGTATAAGAGCACATGGAAGTTTTTTACTGCCTTTACTGTCTGGTGATGAAATATTAATGTCTCAATGGGTCACAAATACATCCCCATAAAGGAAACCCACAGAAACCGTTTACAGCATCCTCCAGATTTGCATGGTCTTCTACACAAAATTCTCAGCACATGCAAATTTTGCCCCCTCAGTTATATTTACTGTTCATCAATTACTTGGTTTAACATCAAGAAAGAAGTCCATTTAAAAAATTCAATGAAAAATGCCAACAGAAGCTTTGAGTCCAGGCAATGTAGTCTCAGGATGGGCAAATACACCAGAATCTGAGATAAAAAATGCTTCTATTTTAAAACTTTTTTCATGGTTATTTGCACTTTCGTGCATCCAAGCAGCAACACTTACTAGTTTCTTAGAACTTCCCTTATGTTCACACATAGCTTGACTTCCAGCTGCCATGTGCAGTGCAATACCATCATACCAAGATGTCATCTGACGTGCTTGAAATATAAGTGGTTTAGCTTAGTGCGCTACAAACATTGTCAGTCACAATTACGCTTCCATGCACCCCTCCAATTTTTATTCAAAGTAGCTTTTTATTCATTCGACCATCAATTACTCCGTGCATATTTAAGCAGAGACAAAGTGTTTTGAAGTATCCGAATGCAAAGAAAGTTTAACTAATTTAGCTTACATCATACTACCATACTGACGTAATACTAAAACTTAAGTACTTCCTTTTCAGAGGATGGAAATACTGCTTTAAAAGAAGCTGAAACAGAGAATGTCACACACTAATAAGTTTAAAATTAAGTTATAATCGAGTAAATATTTATGAGACTCGCTGCTCATCAATTATGTACATCAGAGCTTCAGAGCAACACAGCTTAATGGAGGTTTGTCCTCACAAACTGACAGCAGGCCTAGCTGAGGAAAGAGCACTTTCTCAAAAAAAGAAATAAAAAAATCACAATCTGCTGATTTTTTCCCCTCAATGTGAGACCAATCAGCAAAATACAAGCTCAATGTTTAAGTAAATGCTTTACCTTTAGCAGTTGGTTTTAGAAGCAGAGTTAATCTATTTATTTTACATTTGGCTTCCTATTTCCTTGCATCAATACAAAATGTTATTTGTAAATATTAAAAATTCATACAGAAAAAGTAATCACTATAAAAATTGTATTAAGCATAAAAGCATTAATTCAAAATGTTAGTCACTCAGCAAGAGAACACTAGATGCCACATCTTTTTCTCCTTCTAAATGGGCAAAGAACCCAAAGCACAAGAGGGAAAGCTGGCCAATTTGTTGAAAATAAAATGAAGTACATTGCGGAAAAATTCCTTACGTCTCAAGCCCAGTCCATTTTAAGCCAATCCCACCAAGAGCAAATTCCATAATCTACTCTGTATAGGCACAGGTTCACCCTTGCCCTTGTGCCTTACATCAGGCTGCCCAAACCCCAGGGTGGTCCCTGGCAGCAGAGCTGGGCATCACTCCAAAGGATAGCAAGGCAATGGCAGCCTCTGCTGCAGCATCCCCTGGGTAGAAACAGGCTCAGATTAAAGATACTTTGCATTCAGTTTTCTACTGAGTAGATGGGTTTGGTTTTTTTCTCCTTTATAACCAGTGTTTTATTAACTCATTTTATTTGTGTTGGCGCAAGCCTAGATCTGCACATTTCTCATTGAATAAGGCAGACCAGCTCAAACAGGCACAGCGTGGTGAGACGGTTTGCTGTTCAGACCCATCCCCAGCTTTCCATTGAATGGCAAACATTTGTACCAACCTGCAATACAGCTTCTGACCTGCAGAGGAAGACCTGCAATTTCAGTTCGTACACTCCTAGTGCCTGTACATCTTCATGGTGGAATTTCAAGTTATTTCACCAGTAGGAATTTCCTAAAGCAGAAGTGGTAGGGTTGTTTGGTGGACAAGATAAGGAGAAAACTGATACAAGGCAGATACTGGAGTTAGTTTGTCCTTCATGTCCTACAAAAATAAACACATGCACAACTTTGGTTCCCAAAGCAATACTGTGCTGAAGAGCCTCTGATCCAAGCACATAAACCCAGGTGGCAGCTGGGATAAAATGCCTTTTCCTTTCTATGGAGATGAACTGTGCTACCGGAAAGCCTGGTTTTGGAGCAGAAGGACTAGATTACTATTTGACAGTGTCTGAACAAGAAGTGGTTTTGTTAGGCTTTTAGATGATGCATATGCAAATATTCTGCAATTTAAAAAAAAAAAAAAAAAAAAAAAAAAGAGAGAGAGACTGCTTCTGACATCTAACTGGAACACTTGCACAACAGAAGGTAAGTTTACCTGGCTAATTTTGACAGAATAATGTGATATGTCCTCAATGTAGAAATAGAAAGGATAATGTAAATGTATTGGACTGAGACATCGATGGTGCTGGGGACAATTTATTCTTCCAGCTCCGTGTGAGGCTTTCGGAGCCTGAGCAGGGGAACTGCTTGTACCCTACCACCTAACGACTTCATTCATTTCCAGAAAACTGGGAAGAAAGAAAACAAAAAACAACCAAACCACAAAACCAAACACATTCATTACTTGCCTCTTCCAAACTACGGGTGGAAAAGGAATTCTAATTTTATCACCTGCCAGGACACTCAGCTGAAAAACATAATTTGTGTTTTCACACACTGAGCTGGTGCTGTTGCACTGTTGACTACATTGTCAAGGCTGTCGGGACAGTTACTGCATTCCTATTAACAAATGTACAACAATCCTCAACCTCACCAGGTGGAAGAATGGAGATCCCAACTGGGGGTACTCGCTGTTACATGCCATGCTGCGCTTTTAATCCTGAACAACACTACTACGTTGAAACTGCACAGAAATTTCACTAAAGACAAGAACTTTTAATTAAAGGGCATACATAAAATGTAGCAAGATTTTTTCCTGTCTAGTTGATTTTAAGGAAAAGGTCCAATATTCAATTTTGCTTCTTGTACAACGCAAAGGCATGCGTAGAAATTAAGACCAGATTATAAAAAGGAAAAGTTTTCCATAAGAATACAGCAAGTTATACCATCTTCATCAAAACATGGCATTAAAAGTCAGAAACAATAGCAGGATTGTTCTTTTATTTCTTTATAACTTTTGAAGGTAGATGTATATTAAATTTATGTTTTTGTTATTTCACAACTTTCAATTTTAATAATAGCACATACTGTAATATCGCTTAAAATGATAAGTTTTGCAACATATACAGAATTTTAAATTGACCCTGCCAAAAGTATCTGAATAAGAAAATAAATCTACATTAAACAAATGTACTTGGATGTCCACATGCACACTAGAATATTAATATTGGAAAAATATACATAAATATAAATAAAACTTTTTTTTTTACTGTCTTTGTGAAGGACTGTCCTTGCTTGAAGGAGTCTTGGGAAACTCTCAAGCAAGCTTGTAATCCTCTCAATATTCTCTCTTTTGAGTGCAGGTGGCAAAGGGACACTCATCCTTCACCAACTCTACTCATGGAGTTACTAAAAAAACAGCGCTGCCACATTATCCATGATTTTATTTCCTGACTACAAAGTCCTGAAGCTCCACAGAGCTGAGCCATTTGGGCTCAGTGCCTCATTGAGGCAGCTGCACTNCTGCCACATTATCCATGATTTTATTTCCTGACTACAAAGTCCTGAAGCTCCACAGAGCTGAGCCATTTGGGCTCAGTGCCTCATTGAGGCAGCTGCACTGGTTTGGTTGGAAAGCAAAGCAAACTCTAGCTAGGACAGATTTTTTTTATTTGCATACCACATCTTCACTGTAGATCAAATTACAGTCATTAAGGGCTACTAGTTCCTTAAAAATAAAGAACTGCATCCTCGCATAGTATAGGAATAACATTACTCATATGAAGTAGGATCAGTCATGTTCAACTCCCAAACTAAAAGGAAAGTGACGGAGCCCACACCACGCAGCAAAACTCTGCTCTGGGAGAGGATGCATCACCGCCTGCATGAACCCACTCCGTGAACTGGACTCCTTTTCCTTTCCTGCTTGAACTCTCCTATCCCTACTGATATTTTATCATTATGCTCACTTTCTAATAACTCATTTGCTGACTTTTCTTTCCATTTGCTTTAAAATGACAGTGGAATAAAACTAGACATGCTTTTACAGACATACTTAGAAATACCATCATACACTTCACTGCAAAAGATCTATTTTTGCTTCTTTTGCTCCTCAAGAAACAAACTATTCTTAGAAATAAAGGGCCAATGTAATTAGATAGGCTAATTTTAGAGATGCTGGCTAGCTGGCTATTTTCTTGAGAAATCTTTCTCAAGTAATACACGTGGTTAAAATAACAGCAATTAAGAATGTGTGAATGAAATCATACAAAGCTCAACCTTAAAAACAAGCAAATCCAAAAATATTATTTTAAACAATGCGATTATAGAAGAAAGCATTGTCTGCACAATTCAGAGGCTAACCTAGTTTCAAATTTCAAAAGCCGTATATTTTGCAAGTTCAGGAGAGCAGTGAGCCATATTTTAACTACAAGAAACTGTGTAGTTTTCTCCCCGTTCATGATGAGGTTTGTTTGAAACACTTTCCTTGCCAGAGAGTCTGCATGAAGAACCCCAAGATTTGAAAGGGCAACAGTTTCTGCATCTCATTTGTCCTGAAACGACCTGGTGTTTTCACAGTGTAATTTGTTCCTTAGGTAGAGCTATGCTGAATGAAAATCATCACATAAAAGTCCATATTGTGGGGATTAAAGCAATAACAACTTGACGTGTTACATGGAGCAGTCTGCTTAGGGAGGCTCAGGCTCAAAATAACGTGACAAAAGAACATCTCCTGGGGGAAACATGAGTAGTGTAAAATGGAAAAGGAGGACAAAACAGAATAAACTACTGTGAGATCTACTGAGCGCAGCAGATGTTTACAAATCTAAGACTGATTTTCTGTCATTGGTATCCACTAGCACTGTGCTCTTTGAGGAGGGTATGTACAGGAAACCACAATCACCAATAAAGCAAATCAATGTTTGTTGGTTTAAGAGGAGGAAGGAAAAAGAGCCATGAGGCAGGGGAAAAAATTAAAAGAAACCAATGCAAACAGAAACGATGTCAAGACATTTTTCAGCACCTTAGAGAAAACATAGCTGCAATAACAGAAAAGAGTTTTGATTAATATTAATCAGGCAACTTTCATGAGCAAGTTTTTTGACCTTAACTGACAGGCAAATTCACCTTCTTAAAATACTACTAATAAAAAGGTATACACATCATTTCTTTAAAACTGCTGAATTTAATTAATACAAATTGATCACAATTAAAAATATAACTAAATTACAATACAGATTAGGGGGCAAGCCACTGCAGAGTCCTTCTTGTGCTTGAGGACTGGAAATTCTTAAAAATAGATTAATTTAAATAACATTCAGAATCTTTCCTTTCCTTAATGTCTGACGTGAGCAATGGCACAATGGCAGAGAGATTTTTAAAAATAAAAAAAAGTAAAGATGCCTTTCTACTACATTTCAGCAAAAAAGCAGTTTTAGAAGTATGACTGCTTTGCATTGAGGCTAATAACTTGTGCACGCCAAATGAGTTAAAGACATGACCATGATAAAACTCTCCCAATTGCATGGAGCTGTTTCACAGAGCCTGCTCCACCCTAGTGGCAATTAAGAGCATCAATTCCTTGGGGACCAGAAGAGTAACTTTTGCACATCTGGACTGAGCGAGCAGCCCTTTCTGTACCGGTGATCATGGTAAGGCCAAGGAAATACTTCCTTGAGGAGAACTAGTGTCCCCACTTTCTGAATTGGGCAGTGGCCATCGAGGCAGGTGATGAATTTCAGCAGTCACCCAGCACTCCACCCCTGCCTGAAAAGCTCAAGGCCACTTCAGCATCTTCCCTTTCTCACTCCAGGTACCATTCTGTGCCCCTGCAGACTTGCATGTGGTGTGCTGTGGCCCAGGAGGGGGGTACTGCAGAAGTGCCTCCCTTGACCCCATACTGTCTGGCACAACATTTGAGATTCAAAGAGGCTAAAAAACAGTTTTCTACCTTGCCAGAGTCTCACACGCAGTCCAACTCATTAGACATTCTTCAAGCATCCTGAGAGCCTGGGAGGAATCTAATATTGTTTTATAAATGTTTCTGGGGAATTTTCCCTGCCAGCACAACCTTACAGCTTAGCATCCTCAGCACAAAAAGTAACAGCCACCGATTGATCCTGTTCAGTGCAAATCACACTCCTACAACAGTGACACCATCTTTCCTTTCTCCCAATCAAGGAATTTACAAAAGGAAAGCAAGGAGATATTCAGAACTACCCTGCATCTTATATAGCATACCTCTGTCTTGAGGGACAGAATATGTCTGTGTTAGGTACATATGCTCATCCAAATCTCGGCTGCGCTCACAGACAGGTGCCATACTTCCCGAAATACAAAGGGTTCTGTGCTGCTCTAGATACAAATAAGAGATATAAGCAGATATCATAATATTCCTACACGGCTGCCAGTCTGCATGTATTTTGATCATCCTGCCTTAGTTTTTAAGCTGCTTAGGCTTTGCCATTCTTAGTGACTGATAAAAATATCAACACCCCTCAGCAAACTTGGTGTTTTGATTCCCTGCTCCATCCTCAAGGAAGTGATGAGTTTGGCTCAGTAAAATTCATCCTGGAAGTCAAGAACATGGTTACAAACCAGGAGGAATTCAAAACTAAGGCTATAATTTTCTCAGGGAAAAGTTAAGTCAGTAAAGGGCAGAGTGGGAAGGGATGTGCAGGTGGCAAGACTGTAGTATTTTGCAATTTGCATGTTAGAAGAAAAAGTAATAATTAAAAAACAAAACAAAACAAAAAACAAACCAAAAAACCCAAAACTAAAAACCCAACATTTCAGAGTACTCCCAAAACTCAGATATCTGTCCTAAATAGGTTTTGGAAGTGTTTTCCTCATATGCAGCTTTTTTATTTTCTCAAAAAGAAAACAGATCTTTAAAGTAAACAGTGTAAGTCTGAACATTAGGATTTACTGCTAGCGGCCATCTGTACAAAAGATCAGTTCCACTTACTGTGGGCAAAGATGTGATCTCCAGTTTGTCCAAAAAGTAACCCTTAAAACTGGGTTCCCTTGTTCAGCTGATGGTACCAGTCCACAGCTACGTGTATCCTGCTGTTACACAGACTATATTTGTAATAGAAAGACTTTCCACCAAGGTACATAGCAGGCAGTTTACCTGACAATGGAAATGGTTAAAGAGAGAAGCAAAATTTAACAGGTTACACATATCAAAACAACTCCCAGACTCACAATGTCGCCCCTGTTCTTCACTCTAAAAAATATGAGAGACCAAGCACATCCCATAAAGTTTAGCTCTACAGCACAGCAGAGAAAGATCACAGACGTGTGCTAAGCAAATGGAGTGATGGATGACAAAGAAGTTTTAAAGTATTTCAGCTTCTTATCTACCTCTTTGCAGTACACCGGGTAATAAAAATCAAAAAAGCATCCATTTCCAAAAGCTATTCACAGGCTCAGAGATAAGCAAAGCTCAGCGCGGGGTGTGATCTGAACACATACTTATGGAAGCATCAGCTTTCAACAATGTCTTATGACAGATTTTCGTTCTTGTTGCTAATCTTCCTAGCCGGATATCATCCCCACGGAGTCATGATTACTGAGCTCCACAACTGTCACAGGCATGAAAGAGGGATCTGAATATTGCTCCTCATTTCTTCTGATCTTTCTTATCACCCTCTATTTCCCTCTTCAAGTCAACTCTTCTCATAATTTCTCTTCTCTCCCATAAGTTTTTTTCCCCTTTGGTCTTCTTTCTGTTTCTCAACAGAATAGATAGTGGCCTTAATAATGTAACAAAAACACTTGCATCTCTGCCATTCTGGTTCCCATATAGCTACAAGTCATAACAGTTAGGTTCAGCACAGCATATATTCAAGCATTTTAAAAGTCAAAAAACTGACTGCAAATAGAAGTAAGAAAGAAACTGTTTTCCCCAGTGTGAAGTCTACTGTCATCAGAGAGAAAGTGTGTATTTCATTGTGGAAATGATCCTTCACCACTCAGGTTAGTAGGCTGCAGATTAACTCTCTTCAGATTTAAGTACTATTTAAGCTATTAAAGAAAGGTGTCACAGCACATTTACTTGCAAACCATTAATGAAGACCACTGGCAGACTCAGTAGGCGTAGTTCATACCAATGCCCTATCTCAGTCCTGCCTTGGAGGCATCACCTCTTCTAGAGCTTGACCACATGTATTATTTTATTCAAGTACTATGTTAAACACAAGGGTGCCTTCTCACACTGATAAATTTTGTCTATAAAAGACAACGCATCCAGGAAGTTTCTTCCAAAAATTCTCTAAGCCTTAGTTGTCCATACCAAACCCAAAAAATCATGCTATTACAAGCCTGTTTCTGGTATTTTCAGCACCCCACTAGGATGCTATTTAAAAGAGAAGATGCTAAAGCACTCAGGTTGTTTTCTAAGTGATTTTCAAGAAAAGCACTACAAGATTTGGTCTATTTTCAAGTTAGCTGCTGTCACAAAGAAAAGTGTCAGTCTTTCCCCCTCTTCCCCCTTCCCTGTTTTAAAAAATAACTGTTCTGAAGAATTGCTGCAAAATTAAAGCAATCTGAAGTAATTAGAAAAGTCACATTATTAAGCTCTGTGGACCATGAACTATCATGAGAAAAGCCAGAACTTTGATTGCGAACAGTAACGCATTGATAGGAAATGCAATAACAAAAGGCAAAATCGTGACTCTTGACACAGTACCAACTGTGGGAAAGCTCTGTTTGAGGGACTTGAGAGGCCAACTGCAGTCTCAGAAGCAAGTCCAACAGGCTCAGTGGGAACCTGGAGCTATCCAAAAGTTTGTAATTTCAAAATCAATGAAGAGGACTAAAGGAAACCAGAACATTTAGCCCAAAGTATACTGTCTGTTCTGCCCAACAAAATATCTGGCATAGACCTTTTTTTTAGCCTACATAAGCCCAACGTCATTGACCTGAAAGCTGGAGTGTTTAACTACAAGAAGCCTGCTTGCCAATGCTTTGAAAGAGTCTTCATTTCTACACGAAAAAGGAAAATAGTAGGAATCGGAAAACACTTCTTTTTCAGAGCACCTGCTGAAGGTACACAATATTGTCTCTGGACCCCTGCTATAAGTAGAACATAAGGAAACTGGAAGGGGCTATGATACATCTCGTGGTAACATAATGCAGGCAAATGAGGCAATATGCTAGAGCAGCTGGATATTGTGTCATCATAAATTCTTGGCACGCACACAGTTCTAGTCCCCGTGCTATCTCGGCTCTCTAGCATCGATCCAATGAGCACAGCTAGACTTCGGATTTTTAACAGTTTGGATGCATTTGGGTTTTGGCCCGTGAAAGAAATCAGCAGGGCACCATGTGAGAAACTCATACCACTTTCTTATTTGGGCATCACAGAGGTCTTATCAGGTGAACAATGGGAAGACACGTTCTGCATGTTCTGGGTCATGAGCACAGAATATTAGCACAAGCTGTAACTGTCCTTTTATCTTAATTTCCATTATAATAATTTCTGGAGTGTTTAGATGTCTTGATCTTGGCTCCAAAATCCAACAAGAAGCTTGCAAACCCTGCAAAAGTAACTGATAAATTCTCTTGCCTGTTCCCATGGATAGACACCTGCCAATTTTTGCAGATTTTGAAGAGGTTTTGGCTAGCATGTATTCAGTTATTTCCAAAATATTGTAATGAAGAAACTATGGAGATGTTCCCATACGCAGCTATTATACTGGCATAATTACCTTCACAGGATTCTGATCTTGTTAATTTGAATGCAAGACATAAAACAATTTGTATATAGGGCACCTTGTGCACACAGCTATTTAAAACATGACCAAAGAAAAATACTCATGCTTATTGCACTTCCTGCACCTACCATGTCAGTTCCAGCAGTCTGTAAGCTTTCTGGGGAGCACCTGCATCCAAAGCAGGGTAGGAGAAGGAGAGGGAGGAGAAACATAAATAAATTATTGGCTCTCACTTACAAAAGAAGGCTCATTAGCCTTGAACAGTTTACACAGTAATACTTGATGATTATTTTCAGTTCGAGAACGTTATTATCACCCATAAAAACCAGACAGTAGGTTTCATTTATTTTGTCAAGATGAAACTGATAAGTCATGGTTCTCTGCAATGGGACTATTTATCAAGAGTGCCCAA
Organism: Tringa tobata; assembly: GCA_033628505.1. Lineage (NCBI taxonomy): Eukaryota > Metazoa > Chordata > Aves > Charadriiformes > Scolopacidae > Tringa > Tringa tobata. Next base: position 605,949 of record JAHREE010000440.1, read on the forward strand.
GATCGGTACCTGAGCACTGTAGGCCAAATTCTACCCATATTATAAGAAATCACACCTGGTATACTGCAGACACTCACTCTGTCCCCTCCTAGCTCACCGTTCACTACTCGTTCAGCTTCTCCACCAGACAAAAAGATGCTCATACCCATACATAGTTGGAGAAAAGACACTATATTGATCCACTAGAGTTCTGGTTTGTGGCTTTATACCCTATATTTTTCAGTTCTCCTCTATTTAGCAAACCTGCAAGAAATACTATAGTAACAGATTCTTCTATTTGTCAAAATTTTGCCATAGTTTCTTAAACCAAGTTTTAAATAACACCACTGAAGGTCTGCACAGGTTGTCAGCATACATCCTCTTGCTGTTGAAGGCAAGTTCTGAGAAACCCCATCCTGTAGAGTCGAGAGAGAACAACATTTTGCTTTTTATCTAGTAGTCTTCACCCATCCTTACACAAGAATGTTTTAAAAAAATCCAGCTATTGTTAGAGACACCACCATCTACTCTCCCTTCACCACCACCCCCAAATATCTAAGTGTTAAGACCATTGATTTGAGGCCCAGTTCAAAGCCTATTACTGCAGAGTTTCCATATTTCACACACCATCCCTCTGGTCACACATATTCAAAGTTCAGGAAGCAGTTTTCACCTTTTCTTTCCTTTAGCCTAGGAAAAAGAAAAAAAGCTTATTCACCTAGAAATTGAATGAGAAAAGTAACAGACTGAAAGAACCTGGGGGGGGATAAAATAATTTTGCTAAGAACAAAGAAATCCAGGGGGAGCGCAGAACCGCTGAGCAAGTACAGAGAGATAACAAAGATTAAACATCGCCGCTGTTTATGCCCTAAAGTAGCGAGCCATAGCAATTCATCAAGAGGTTTCCAAATCCTGTAAAACATCTCAGAAGTTCCTATTAAAGTGCATAGCACTGTTCACAAAGCTCACTAATGAAGGGCTGGAGTTTACAAGTTTGTTTTGGATGGAAACTGCGTGTTGAGACCAGTAAAAATTTAACACAAAATTCTTGAATTTTCATCAGTGTTCTTAAAACAAACTCTATTGAGAATAGTCACGTACAAACGGTTGGTTTTACTTTGGAGGCTGAAATAAAATGTTTAATTTGATTTCCCAAGGCCAAGTAGAAAATCTTTCTTTCTTAACTCAAAGAAAAGTTTTGGACAGAGATCCACACACATCCTCATATTCTCTTCATTTTTACAATGCAACAGATGAGCACCTCTCCATTTCTCAGTCATGCTGGAGCTTTTCTACTTCACACACAAATAAACCCATGAAGGGGCGAGGGGGAACCCCTCTGGAAAGAGGAAAGTATCCATATTCTTAGACAAGGTCACTGACTTGAGGTTGGGATAGCAGATTTCTAGTCTCTTCTCCAAGGCATCTCCAATAACTTTGTTACCAAAAAGCCCCCATAGGGATGCTGGGAGGCTTATTCCAGCATATTCTATAGCACAAAGGTTAGGAAACTGTCCTAAAATTGCTTTTGATTTCAACATCTTCTCTGGTTTAGGCAATCAGAACTATGACCTGAGACTAGTTCTCATATATTCCTGTTTACTGCTCTATAATTACAGTACCACGAGATACAAAAGGGGATAAGAAAAGTAACTTTTTAGTGTTCAACTCCCTTCCTCTGCCAGCAAAGGCAAAATACATGCTACTGGGATCCAGTTCTCCAAGTATTCATTTTTAAGTGCAACAGAAACATTTCTCTCCACAGGGCACTCGGCTCAGAGACAAAGGTCTTCCCTCTAGTAATCCCCTGCATTACAAGAAATCGAGTCTGTAAAACGAGGCTACGAACCATAGGAGCATCAGCTCTCACTGCATTTGAGATTGGAAAAAAATACTCAACCTGGATTTATAGAAATAGAAGGGATGTCCTTGTTGTAGTCACACTTGCATTCACGGTAAGAACAAGATAAACTAGGGCAGAGCAAGTCACACCACATCCTGGGTCAGACATCCTTCTCGGAGGCTTGTTAAGCATGTCCAGCCCTCCAGAGGACAGAACATCCCTTTCTGAAGGAAAGGACGTGCTGAAACATTTAGGCCCTGGTAGATCAGTAATTCCTCCTTTCCATCTGTGCTTTTAAAACAAGCAAAAACCCATATCATAGCTCCTAAACCAAGCACTAATTCCTTTCATTTCTAGCAAAGTCTCCTGCTATTGCAGAACCTCTTTTTCTCTACAAGTGACAGCTCTTGCAGAAGGTATGTACAAACACCAAATTCCTCCTGACAGTCACAGGTTTCTATCTTGGTTCCTCAGTCCATTCCTTCCCATGACACTGCAAGGTCAGCAGCAATAACACAGAAACCCAGAAAATAAATACCAACAAGGAAAGCAGTAGGGTTCAAGGTAGAAATACACAGTTAAAGTAGGGAAAGCTGTCAGTTACAGAATAAGGTCTGTTGGTTTCTTCTCCTCACAAAAAGAATTAGTGTTATTTCCTCTAATAGCACAGTCTTTGAAGACTGACAACTCAGCCCAAGATGGCTAGCAAAACTAAATCAAATTTTAATTGGTTTTCTCTACATCTATATATAACGATTGAGAGGAGGAAGAATTTACACACTGAAGCACCTTTCTATTAGTGAAAAGGAAGTTAACGTGGTGTATTTGAACCTATGTGAGCTGAATCCATTCCATGCAGGTATGCCCTTCCTGGTGGGGAGAAGAACTCAAGGTAGAAATTTGTTTGCAAATATAGCCCATGTATTCTTCCAAAAGGATCTATGTCCTAATGGATCAAATAATTTCTTTTTTTTTTTTGAGCTTTCCTTCTGCTTTTCTCTTTGAGAAACTTAAATTTGCACACAGAACTCCTTTTTGCTATCCGTAGTAGAGGATGTGAGTGTTTGCTATTTCCAGCAGCTCTTTTTTTGCCTTCCTCCGAGGTGCAAACACATCCATGTGGCACAAGAACCATTTCTGGCAACCAGGGTCTCAGAGTGCCAGCCAGGTGCTGCACCAAGAGAGGACAGCATTGCAGTAAAACTGGGCAAAAAAGCGACACTGAAATGATCAAGCATCACACATAACTTTTCATCTTTGTCCTGAAGAATTGCTCCTCCTGCCCAGTATCCCTGCCTTGTCTTGACATCTCAAGCTTCAGTTATCAATAAAGCAAGCAAAAATTGTACTAGAAGCACAAAGACCAAGATTACGGAATAAAAATGCTGCCAACCCAAAAGCATGACCAGTTGGAAAAGGTGAAGTCAGAAAATTACTGCTATTTCTTCCTCTATTCTGTCAAGATAGGGGGTTAGGGCTCCTGATGTGTGAAAAAGACCACTTCTCAGTAATTGTATCCACCAAATTCCTGCCACACATCTCTCTCCAGCACCTCCCTCCCATTCTCCACTCACAGAGCAGCTGAGGCTTTTGTTTCTTTACATCAACACAGAGTAAACGTGCTTCAACCAGTCAATCTGCAAAGATACAAATCACAATCTACTGCTCTGCCATATACTCTCAGGCACTCTTCAGCTGAGACCCACCATGAAGCATGGAGAAGTCCAGCACCAGGTTGCTGTAGTAGTAGTCTGCACAACCTCTTCTACACAAGCAAAATTCATGAACTCTGCAACCAATGGTTCATTTGAGTTTTTAATCACAGTGGGAACTGCTTCATAAGCATAAAACTTATCTGCCATTAACTTCTTGGGGCAACATTACTTTGAAATGGATTAAAATTCTCCAGGTAAAAGAAGAGCTCAAAGTAATCATGTTATTTTCATGAAAAGTGTAAAGTAAAGCACATAAAATGCTTAGATATTGGGACTGCACTCTAAAAGGAAGTTTAACTGCTTCAGGGAACACAAGATCAATGCTATTATTTATAGACGACACTCTCATTTACAATAACTTTCTGCAACAAAAGAATAATGTTAAGGAAAAGATTTACTTTAATTCCTTATATCAGTCTGTCTTCAGGCAAAAGAAAGACAAAATAAATTGTGAAGTCTTCTTTCTAGAACAGGTGTGGCATAAAACCAAAGGGCATTCCATAATGTATTTCCATTTGATTTTTTTTTTTTTTAACTTGCCTTTAAGCAATTTAATTCTGGAAAAAGAAGGAACATCACACTTTCCAACACTATGTTTTGTATCTCTTTTCTGGAGGCTTCATTACTCACTGCAGCAAAGCTGATACAGTTTCACATATTTCAGGAATGTAGGAAACTGAGGGTTAGCATGTCCCCTCTCAATCCCCCTTTCCCAATACAGGAGAGCAGTAAAGCTGTGACAGCAGGTGTCCATGCGTGCGCATGGATGGACAAAGTGGTAGGAAGCACCTCATTTACAGTAACAACAGCATGAGCACGTCAGGGAGCGGAGCTCCCAGCAGAGCCAGCGATGGCATCAGGGATCACAGTAGGCAGCAACAGGCTCCTCCAACTGCAGGATTTCAACAGGCAGTTCACGTGAACCATACTAACTGCCCTGACTTCAAAGTATTATTTGATAAGCAACAACAAAATAATACCTATGGTATATGCCTTGTACTCCAGTTTTCAATATCCAGGCTCCCCAAAACACAGAGGTTCTTCCTCCAGCCAGTAAAGAAAAAGTTCTTATCGTTTCTATATGACTCGCTAAAACCAGGCTGTCTGATGTCCAGAACTTAGGCAATAAAATTAAATCATGCAGAGCATGCTGGATTTGTTTCACTCAAAGTGCTCATCTGCAAATTGCATATGCAGTACGTCTGACAAATCTAGAACCTGTTAGACTGCACACAGCCATACGGCTACCTAGGGTTTGTTAGACAGAAATACAGGAGCTCCAGTGAGTTTCAAAAAGTAAAAAGAAGTCACAACAACGGCTCTATAATCTCTTCTGCTACACAACACTGCAATTCTACTCATCCACTCAGAAATAACATTCCCATAGGCTCACTTAACATCACAGACTGTCATGTCTAAATATCTTATTTTGTTCTTCTTTACATTCTTCTCTTTTCTGCCTGCATTTTGTCAGCTTGGAGAACTATCCAATAGGTAAAAAAAACAAACAGGGAAAAAAAAAACCCAAACAAAACAATTTTCCTGTCGTTGGCCAGACTACTTACTGAGCTATACTCAGCTAATATACTGAGTGCCTTCCACTATGAAATGACATTTCATTAACACATTTGGCCTTAGGATAGTAAGAAAGGAAATACTGTTCCCATTCTATAGATGGGGAGTTGAATGCTTTTCTTTCAGACACAGTGAAAACATTGAACAGATAAGGTTCAGAAACAGAAATTTACCCATTCCACTGCAGAAATCAACTTCACAGGTGACAGCAGAAAACATCTATCTGGAACAACATTTTTTAGAACTGATTAAACATACAAGATCCAAACTGAGAAAAGAGCCTATGCACTTACTCTCTGTTTGAAAACCATGCCCTTATTCTCTGAAAGCAGTTAGTACATATCCACAGAGGGTTGGATGCAGCAAACAGTAAAGCATATTCTAACTCCAGTTTGAAGACACGGTAGTAAGAGATATCTCAGTAACTTCAGAGAGGAATGAAGTCCAACCACAGCATTATGCTTTACTACAGGTACTGCAGGGAGGCCCATCACGGCACAGCCACCTTTCAGGGAATCATCACAATCGCACAACCACTGCGCTGCGAAGTTGGCAGCCAAACAAACAATTCAAAATCCCTGTTTATGTACCTGTGTGACATGTTCTGAGGACTCCCTCAGCCCTCCTGAAACTGGTGAGTTATCAGCAAGTCCAGCAAACAGTTCATTAATTTAGTTACTTAAAAGAAAGCAGCTGAGTCCTAAAGTTTTCCTGTCCCTGATTTAGACATGCCAACATTCAGCACATCCCTCTTCTTCTAACTCGCATCATTTTTAATACGTGACTGTTCCTTGTTCAAAAGCCACAGCTTCTTTTTACGATGCCCATTAAAAATGATAATGTACTACACTACGAATATGTTTCAATTAGGAAGGGGGGAGCTAATAACTTGGCAGGGCTCTCTGAAGATCCAAACAACTGTTTTCATTTCACAGCTCACTGATTCTTTAAAAGCAACAGAAAGTCCTGGAAATAAAACAGCAATACTTATTAAACTGGCTCTGTCTCACAGCCATTAAGTTTTTCTTATGTCCTAACATGAAAATAACCCTTATGGATGATCAGCTTAGAAGAATAGTATAAGCAGTTCTGACAAGTAAAAGATACTGCCCTTTCCCTTTCCTTTCCCCTTCTTAACTCCTGAACTGCTCTTTACATTAGAGCCAAAAGGGAGTTCACAGTTTGCAAATTCACATCACTTCTGCTTGCCTACATACACTATTTGTATAAGCTGACTAGAACTTCCAGCAGGATCCACTTGTTACTTAGGACAGCCTAATGTTTAACGGGTCACCTGCAAACACTAAGTTTCATTCATGTGATGTCACAGCAACAAACTGTTCAGTAGCATGTGGGGTCGAACCAGGCTCTCTCAAGCTTCCTTGAAGCTTCAGAATCACAGCAAAGTCAGCCTGATTCATTGGGAGGGTGAAGAGTCCTCTGAACTAACACACCTGTGATGACCAGACCCCATCAGAAACAAAAGATGCTACAATACGGACAGCACACAAAGGTTTGACTACTCTACAGAACAGCACAGCAAATAAACACCAGAAACTCTTTTCCTCTACCACTGCAGTAATCTTTACAGTCCCTGCATATTTTTATTTACAAAACATTGCCACAGTCCTTGTATGCTAATGTTTACATAATTTCTCTTTCAGAGTCACAAGCCTTCTCTCCCATGTTTTTTCTTCCACTAGCAATTACAGAGAAAATAACTCCTCAGAAATACCTATCTTAATTTTCATTAATTTTCTAATAGCTTCTTGCAGTTCTGGAGACCGATAACTGTAAGTATAGATACTTCACTAACTTAGCCACAGTAGTTTTTTCAAAGCTGAAGCACTGCTCATTTTTTAAAGAATCATGGGAAATTATCCCTCAATTATTTTTTTGCCTTAGCCAAAGGGCTTAATACATTGGAATAAAATAAGTGGGAAGCAAGACATTGAAAATAAACTTGTTCAGATTTGAAATAGAGTATTTGAAGTTCAGAAAAGCCTACTCTGACATTATTTGTCTTCCCTTCTTCTTCCTCCAGTTATAGTAAGGGATCAAACATTAAAACAGCACCTCAAGCAAAGCTTGGGAAGGCCCCTGCAAGTTTTTTTATCTTGGCTGAAACTAGTATTTGCAAAAGGATCTTAGACCAACAGAGGCTACTGCCTTTAAGCTGCAGCTGACCCTAACTGGCCTCAGTTTGTTCTGCCACCCAGACTCAGAGAACACTCTCAGGAACTTGGCCTTCCCAGCAGGGACCCCAAGCCAGCTCTCTGGCTCAGTGTAAGGCCAGGAGAAACTGTGCATCACCAGTTATGTAGCTTATAAAAAAGCAATGACTATTGTCCCAGCAGCAGATCCTTGTGTAGAGGCTACACCTTCTCCCATGCTCCTCTGAGACCAGGGAAACCCTGCCTTGAACAAGCAGGTGAGAAGGTTCTAGCCAGGAGCAAGGCCAGAGGAGGAGTGAGCACGGCAGCTCCTGCAAGGAAAAAGAGCACCAGGGCAAAAGCACACAGTGATTTCAATCAACAGATCGCTCCCTGTTTCCTCCCTCCCCTCAGGCTGCAAAAAAATAAGATAGTCTATGTGATTTTAATAAGACAGAGGCTATTTTAGACTGTAATACAGAATTAGTTTATAGTATAACCAATATTTGGCTTTACCATTGATACAGCTCTCATGCATACACATCATTCAGTACAGGTCAGTGTCATACCAAAATATCCCAAGGTTAGAAGTGGATATCAGCACACCATCTCCTTTAGCTTATTTTATTGGGTTAGTTCTCTCAGAGCCAGTGGCCACCTGGACTTTTATGCCTGCAGCATACGTGAGCAGGAAGGAAACAAGCAAAAGGTGATGTGTAGCACCAGACTCGGAGCATAGCTTCTCTCTATTCAAATAAATCACCAGTGCATCTCAAACTGAGCCAAAGCACTCTGCCACCACCGCCTCTACTACACTGAGGAACTTAACAATGTAATCTTTGGTTTGCATGTGGAATTCCACAATTTTTTGTGTTAATTTTGTAGTAGAACTCCTTAGTGGGGTCATTAAAAATTGATCTACGTGTATTAGCCATTAGAGTTACGGAGAACGGGCAGAAGAGACAGCCAGAGTTGGAGATAAATGAATTTCAGTCAGCAGGGGTTACCTTGTTTTCTAACTTGACTCCTGAATCACACAGCCCCAAAATCACTTCTAATAAATTCCTCATGAAAAGCCTGACTCCTGCTTGAGCCAGAGCCTGCATCTTTGAAATATCCAGTCTTTTTTCCTAAGTATCACAAAAGGATAGAAAACTCTACCCAACTAGATCATTTTTATCTGGGAATAAGTTTTGTTCATAATGCTTTTTTTTTTTTTTCCAACCTTCAATGTCATTCTTTAAATTTAGCTACATCACTTCTCAAATATTAAAAAATGACTACGGTCATAAATCTTTCCGATCTAGATGATAGTAGCGGGCTTCATCTTACTTAGCTTTAAGTGTCTAACAGACAGTTATCTAAATCCAAGTTAGCTTTGTGTGCTCTCTTCTGCATCAATAATAATAGAAAAAGTCCTTTGAGGGGAGATTCATCTGTTATCTTCAGACAGCATGAAGTCTCTGAACATGTCAGCTTCAAATCTTTTACCAAAAGCAAGCCCAAAAGACCAGATTAAGCAGAAAAAGCTAATTACTAGATACCTAAAGCAGGGTGAAGGGGATCCTACCCTTGTTTACAATGCTCAGAACATTCCCAGTGCTTTTACTGGATTAGCTCATTTCAATTCCTTTAGTTTCCCAACAAAAGAGGAGTTTCCCTCTATCAAAAAAAGGTATTATTTTAGCTCTTCTCTGAAGCTCTGTGCTAGGACTCATCTGGGACATTTATAGAGAGGGACATCTGGGACATTTATATGTCCCAGAAGCAAATTTGGCTTTTTGGCTAGCCAAACATGCTGGACACTAATATATCTATGGCATGATAGATGCTTTGTTGTCTATAGGGCTCTGATATACAAAGTTTTAGCATCTGTTGCATCCAAACTGATCAAAACTAGTGGCAACAAAGCATTCACACACAGCTGTTAATAGTTTAGGAATTAAGAATCAGTACCACTGGTCATTGATACCATCAATTCCTTAAGTCTTACCCAAATACCTACTAGATTTCTGAGCTAAAAAGCAGTACAAAAGGAGTAGGACCACAGCTTAAGACAAATCTGCTGGGTTATGTGGCAAAGGGGCCTTAGGACATGAGAAAACTTGCTCTCTTCAGCTGTAGTTGGTCTTAGTATTGCGGCTTCCTGGTTTTCAGCAATTAATCTCAAAAAGTACACTGCTCTTTCATACCTTACCATTTATGGTTACAGAAAGCTTCATAATAGGGGAACTCAGCTAGGAGTTCAGCCACAGCAAAGCAAACCCAGGGAAGCACAAGAAAGGAAAATAAAAATAAAAACCCCTTTCAGCTCTAAGTTGCACTACTATCCCAAGTCTGTCACGTAACAGAAGTTTTTTCATCAGAGAAAGAAGCATTTCATCAAAAACAGTAAGTATATTTCTAAGTAACTGTCTTTCCTTTAGAGTGTGCAGTAACTTTGGGTTTTGAAAAGTACAGTGGGTTTGGAAGAAACAATCTTTCTAAATCTGCAGCACTGCGGGGGACAGCCCAGATAACTTTTTTCTAGCATGTGGGCTAAGTTATTTTGTAACTCGAATCAATCTGATAATTCTCCATAATTATTAGCAAAGGTAACCATAAAATTTTCACAAACAACAGAATCTTAGGAGTCTGTAGCCTATATGAGATCATAGCTTTTACTCGTTTTAATGGTAAATGTATTCACATTTACTCTTAGGAGTTTCAAGGTTTTGGGTGTCCAGCATTCCTTCAGGGTCTGTGCTTGTCTACATCTATTTAAGTTAGAGAGGAACCGAGCTTTTGAACTCTTGCAGACTTCCCTGAAATCTGCTCTTAAATTGATGCATTCTGTGCAGCCCTGTCCTGCACAGAATCCAAAAGAAGCACTTGAGAAAAACTTCAGAACTGCTTAATTGAGCAAGTAATTTTTTTCTTTTTTCTTTTTTTTCTTTCTGTTAAGAACCACCAGGTTTAAAAACTAACAGAATTACTCTTAAATAACTGTGTAAGTTTTTGAACAAAAAAAATAACTTCTTTAATTCACTCTAGTGATACATCAGGTAAACATTTCATTAACACAGCAAAATGATACAGTACATTTCATAAAATAAATGTCGTTGTATCACGTTATGCAGTCAAAATATTGCTGCTTCAAGTTTCCAAGACAGCTGCATGAGTATATGGCATAATCTTCTTTTCTGTGCACATTTCCATTGAGGTTCAGCATCACCTTATTCTGTAATATAACCAGTATTTGTGGTCCCAAATGCAAAGAATCCTTTTAAAGTAATGGGTTCTTATCAATTTGCAATGAACAAAACCAGTGTTCCCTGGCAAAGAGAACAGACCCCTGGCAAAGGCAGAGCTGATACCAGCAAAAATACTTATAAATGCTAGGGTAGGACATGGAGGGTGGGGAGAGGGGGAGCAAGTGCCAATGCAAATGTAGTTTTGACTTCAGGCCTGTTGTCCAGGGTGTAAGTGGTGGGGCAGTAGATGAGAAAAGGATGAAGGCACAATTGAACGGAAGAAACTAAGCAGTTTTAAAATACTCGTGGAAATTGGTGGGATCAATAGGAAATTGAGTGATCTAGATAATTCCACTCAGAGGCAGTAGCAAATACATAAACTGTGCAGCTCTGCCACAGCAACATAACCACTACAAAGCTCACGTTTATAGATCTAAAACTTATGATTGCCTCCTGGTTGCTACATAAAGTACCTGGCCAATAAACCAGCAACAAATACTATGCTCCTCTTACACACTGAGCAAAGTCAGCACTTTATGTTGTCCACACAAGGTATTTTGAGAATAAAACAAGGTGACTATTACGGTAGCACTTGATAGGAGAAAGCAAATGGCTATTTTGTATGCAGAGGGAGTAGAGGCCAAAGGGTCCAGACTTGTTTAAAAACTCCTCATTGCTTTAGAGATGCAGATGACTTGCTTCACTCTTCTTAGCGTGATGTAGCATTAGCACTTGATGCTCATATGACAGCGGTACATAAATGCTCACTAGAAATACATCATATGGTGTAGGATAAACCAGCTCAAAAAAAAAAAAAATTGACTAGCTCACTTAATATTTATTCCCAATTTAAATTTGAGATAAGGGTTTAGCACCCTTTCTTCTGCAAGCGAGCGAGATGAATTCATCAGTGCTACCAGTACTGTCAGGCCCAAGAGCAGCCTGGAAGAGCTCAAGAGAGGCATCCCATCTGAACTCACAGAGGTTCCAGCAATGGAAACTCTTCGAGAGACGGGGGAGGAGGCGGCAGAGACCTCCCGACGAGTATCAAACATGTCTACTAATCAAAACAGGGGACTCTATTCCAAACCTGAGCAGATGGCATCCCTAGGATTATCACCAGCAGCTGTCAATGCAGTGATTATACATTGAAATTGCACAGTTAATGTACTGTATAATTTAACTAGACTGAAGAAGAAGATTAGGGAGAGGGAACATTATGAAAAGATTTGAAGCTTATATTTTCCTAATAATTATAGAGGCACCCCACAATCTTCAGTGCAAAAAATAAATTTAGATTTGCTCTTGAAGGCCAGACTAAAATCCATATTATACATAGTCCAATTCAAATATGCTTAGAGACTTCCTGGGCCAATCAAGTCCTCTGCAGTGCTTTATTTTTCAAAGATTTAATGATTTTGTCAGAGGAAACACTTAATTAGCTATTTCAATATTCCTCCTAATATACATTGACAGAGCTAGGCAATAGAAGAGAAGAATTTTTAATCTGAAAAAAAAATTAACCTCTCAAACACTGGGGAAATTCCAAATAAATACGTTTCTCTACATGCATGCAGCATTCCTTTGGCTTGTGAGCCAAAAAATGCAGGGTTTTCCACACAAGAACATAAGAATATTTACATATGAAAGGAGAAAAAAAACGCACATGGGGTTTCCTTCACTAACTTAGGTTTCCACTTAAATTATTCTGTATATGCAGGAAAGAGTGTTACATATTTTTCTTGTCTGCCAAATTTTGAAGCATAAAAAAAAGCAGCAGAAAGTATGTATTTCGGTTTTAGTGACCACATTTGCAGCTAATCTGGTGCAGCAACACAACAGTGACATGAGCACCTCTCATTTACACTACCTGAAGACCTGGCTGATTATTTTTTATGTTTATAGAAGCACTTGGTAAGATATTTTTAGACCAATCTTTCTTGTTAACATTCTCTGCATAATTCATATGTCCTTATTCTCTTTGGGGAGGAGCAGACATCTGAACTGGGGGAGCAGAGGCAAACGGGATCACCAGGCAGCCCACGCACAGAACTGGGGTCAGGTAGCCAGCTGGTATCTGGATGGGGGAACAACACTGCATTGTGCTGGGAAAACCTTTTGGCCACTTGTGAAATTTTCCAATTTACACATACAAATTCCTTATGGGTCTTAAAGAGGTAGTCTGGCAGTTTAAGATGATCAGGAAGGATGAGTTTACTGGTACTTCTGCTGCATATGCGGCTGACATTGAAGCAGACTGATGGGGCAATTACATTTCTTATTAATTCTTAGGTTAATAGTCCCACAGTTCTTGTTTTCCATGTAACAAGGGCTCTGATTACCCCACTATTTCTCAGTGTAACTGGGACAGCTACGTAAACATTATGGTTCATCTAAAACTCAGGAGATGAACAGCACTAGGCCACTAGAAGTTTTCCGTAAGTCATGGTGGCAGTGCCAAACTTCTACTTTTTTATTTTCCCACAGGGCTTATAAAGATTAATCATTGTTACTGTATTTACTGGTCTTAAGAACAATTGCAGTGTTCCAATATATAAAATATTTTTAAATTCTTTATTTTTTGAAAATGCTATTTCCACTTTTTTGCCCTTAGAACTAAAAAAAAATTATACAAGTTTCCAAGGAACAGTCACTACTGGCATTTACCCAAGTTTCCTCACGGGGTGCATGTACCTCTGTACATGGTTATACACAAGCACACAGGCACAGTGCGAGCACACTGACAGTGCTTGATGCCACGTGTTCTATTTATAGTACCACACCAAGAAAAACACAATACAGCCTTATTTAAGGGTATTTGCTCACATTCTGTACTAAACTCAAATGTCAGTAAGCAGGTAAGGTTCATCTTACAGCAATTTCCAACTTAAGATACTTCTTACGATGCCAGTTAATTATACATGATCATCAGAAAAACAACTCCCCTCAAAATGCTACATGCAAAATTCACAGTGGATATTGATGTTTTATTTAAAGTGGAATTAAACATGAAACTGGACAAAATTCAGTATTCCAACAACAACTCTTTCTGTTCCAAAGGAAACCTCAGAACAGCCTTTCATTTTATATCCTGTACTAGCAACTTCAAAATACATACTTTAAAAAGTCTGTAACTAGCCCCAAGTTATGCTAAATGACCAAAGCTGTTTTACTGTCCATAGCGTGCTATATTTTTATTTTAAACACCACCAACATTCAGGTGTTATAGTAGTCTAAATACAGTAGCATATCAACATTCAAATACTTTGATTAGTGATCAAAGTAAAAAAAGAAGGCACTTCACCAGTGAAAAACGGAACTAATAGGAAAGAAAGTGACATTCAGATTATATTCACATTCTTTCTTTCGAGAGCTGATGATGTCCTTACCTTGGCTTTTCACCACCTCCAGTAACACCAAAGCTCTGCCAGCCTGGGGCAGCTGGAGACCATCTACTCACGGGTAACCTGAAAAGCCAATTTGCTAACTTTGGCTTGTGCTCGTCTTATACTGTATCTAAACTTAAGTCTTAGTATTTATCCCGCTACTTAGCCGAGAGCAGGCAGATTTAGGCAGGGACCACTCCATCCTAAAGGTCAGCCAGAAGGGATAGTAGTTGCACACACCTGAAGCTGATGCCCTAAAAATGCACCAGCTACTACACGAAGCTGCACACCATTGTCTTGCGTTTTAGGGCTGAATCCTGTTTTGGCATACTGTAACATTTTCCTTGTCTCTTCCTGCTCTGCTTTCCTCTCTTCTCCCAAAAAACCCCACACAAATCTTTCCATTCTCATCATTTGCCATAACTATGGCTTGTACCATGTTTTCATGAAAAAACAAAACGCCACAAACCTTCAGGTACTGTGACTTCAGCAGATACTGGTGACGGGTTGAACTCTCAGTGACTGTTATGGCTCATTTACGTATTAATCCTTTACATCAGTCATACTGATTTAATGGCATATGGATCCACAGCAATTATTTTTATATTCTCTTTATCAAACAATTACCAAGATAATTTAAAATGTAATTTGGCATTATATATATATCTCTTACTTCAGAGAAGCAGCAACATAAAATAGATTGAATTAAGGCTAAGGACAAGTGGACTGCTAACAGAACTTTCCCAAGAAGTAATCAGGTTTTCCTACCCTACCTCCTAGCCTACACACACACGTTTTTTAAAAGGACTATATGGTAAACATCAGAAAGTAAAAAGGAGCCTACTGATAACAAAAAACACAGCAGTTTAGGTTGGTTGTTTTTTTTTTTAAATTCTAGTTTTTACAGACGTTGGACTGTTCCTCCATGGGGTACATTACATTTCAGAAACTTGTTATTACACAGCTGTGATACCTGTAGCCTACTCATGTTTTCCCTCCCTTTTCTGTATTTTATTTTATACCAGAAAGAGATTCTTCAGATTTCACAACTCCAAAGCATGTTGGGAAAGAAGTTGGTGACTGCACAGAAGAGAGGGGAGACGAGAGCCCTGTGCCTGGGACTGGGAATGGTGGCATGCTCCATGATGATGTACTTTTTTATTGGGATCACCATTGTGCCATTCTACACTAAAAGGTAATAACAGCCATTTGTCATGAATACAAAGCTATTTCTTTTTCCTGACAGCATCAAATAAAACTATTAAAACAGTGTCAAAATGCGTTAGTGTGCTGTCCAATAAAGAAACAACATGTCCTCGAAGAGCTAATAAGAATTTAAGACAGAAGAAAAGAGAAAGAAAAAAAGTGGGCCTAGAAGTCGTCAGGCACTTACAGGTAAGCACAAGAAAGAGGGAACGATCCTCCTCAGGGCTATAATGAAAACAGAGTAAAATAAAACATTTACTATGAAAATAAGTAAACGAAAAACCAACCATGCTTATCAAAGTTTGACAATGGAAAACTAAAGTCTTGCATAAATGGAATAAAAAACAAAACAAAAAAAAGGCTTTCTGATCTGAAGGATGGTGTGTTGTTTTTAATAAAACTATAAAAGCTTGAGCAACAAAAGTCAAGGTAAAATTATTCAGTAAAGAGTCTGTATCTTACCTTCAAATCAACCATCATGCGAAACTAGTACTTTTAACAGCCCACTCTACCACAGCAAATGTTGCAGAATACAATGAATGCTGAAGAAATTACTATTACCTACATTTTTATTTCACTTTGCAAGTTCTTCCCACACACACAAAACCAATTTGTAGAAAACCAAAGTAATGAGACAAAGAATGCAACTCAGTTTTTCACGCTTGAAGATTTTGATGCAGCAAGCAAGTACATCCACCTCACTCTTCCTACTAAGCGCACCTTTAATCTCAAAAATGTTTGAAAAAAAAATTATCTTTAAAACAGAGTAATTCACACTTACTTCATGTATTTTCCACTGTCCTGATTACATTACAAAATGTATTCCATTTGCGTGGAAAAAGACTCAATTCTTAAGAACTGGAGTGAGACTATTTCCTTACTTTTTTTGCCACCACAGTATACTGCTGTAAGCAAAAGCTTACTGTGGTATCCGTAATAGAAGAGTAACTTTTGAGAAAAAGGGATAACAGCAGCAAAAAACAAACTTTTGCCACACAAAATCCTGCTACTTATTCATGCAAAACGTCCATGTAATAAGGAAAAGGAGAGGGGGAGAAAAACATGGGAACTGGTGTGAGTTCTGAGATTTATTGAATGAAATTAGTCAAAATATTTCTGAGACGTGAAAAGCTCCACTATCCTCAGCCAGCTTTCAAAT
>JAHREE010000441.1:0-20705 GCA_033628505.1 Tringa tobata
CCGTCCCCTCCGCAGGCGCCACCGACTCCATGGCCCCCGGGAAGAAGATCACGGCCCGCATCAAGAGGACGCTGCCGGTGAAGGGCCCGCAGGCGCCCACGCTGAGCGAGCTGATGCGGTGGTACTGCCTCAACACCAACACCCACGGCTGCCGCCGCATCGTGGTCTCCCGCGGCCGCCTGCGCCGGTTCATCTGGATCCTGCTGACCCTCAGCGCCGTGGGGCTCATCCTCTGGCAGTGCGCCGAGCTCCTCATGAACTACTACAGCGCCTCCGTCTCTGTCACCGTCCAGTTCCAGAAGCTGCCCTTCCCCGCTGTCACCATCTGCAACATCAACCCCTACAAGTAAGGCACGGGGCGCTGGCAGGGGTGACAGGGTGGTCTCCAGCCGCCGGGGACTCCTGGCGAGTTCGTGGTCCCCTCGCTAGCCCGGCGCTAGGTCTCTTCCTAGGGCTGGTCCTGCTCAGCAGCTCTTTCCCAGCCAGGGCTTTTCCCTCTACGGCACTTTGAGTAGCGTAGCCACCTCTGTGCTGATGCTCTTTAGACACGTGGGGATTATAATCACACCCTCCACTTGCTGCCTGCTGAGCTAGGCTCGGTCGGTTAAGTTTCTGGTTGGCTCCGTGGTTCTCTTCAAATTCCCTTTTTCCAAAGACCAAAGTTCCAGGATTATAAATAAGACCATCTCCTGAAGAATGGACAGGGAATATCTGTCACTCCTCTGTGACCCCTTTCTTTTCTTATAGGATGCTCTGACATCATCAATCATCAATACTTTTTCTCCTGCCAAATTATACTTTACGTTGATGTCTGTTCTGCTGCCAGCTACTCACCCCGATCCCTGCAGGCGATCCAGCTCTCCTGTGTCTCTTGGCACGGGTGCAGAAGTTGTATTTCCACATGCTCTGCCTCCTTGGGCTTGCTAACACAACCTTCAAGGAGCTTGGGAGTCTGTGAGGGCTTTCTCTGTAGTTGGGTCTGCTTTGCTTCTGATGCTCGGAGATCTCTCCGAGGGTATCGCTGCGTCTGCCCACTCTGATGTGAACTGATGTGGTAGTAAGAAGGATCGATGTGAGGCCACAACAAAGAATTTTGTCCTGAGCAATGAGATCCACAGTGCAGTGGTCAAAACACTGCAGCCAGGTGGTGAGGTGAGATGGGATGTCATCTTCTATCACATTATCTCCAATACAGGTACAGTTCCATGAAAGACTATTTATCTGAATTGGACAAAGAGACCAAAAAGGCTTTGGAGACTTTCTACGGGTTTTCAGAGGGCAAGTCCAAAGTGCGCCGGTCTGTGGATGAGGGGAACAGCACAGGGAGTGACTTCTTCAAACAGATCCCCCTGCTGAAGTTTGAGGACTTCTCAAAGACAGCAACTGACCTTCGCAGTGGCCAGAAGAGGAAAATAGAGGGCAGTGTCTTTCACAAGGATTCGTCCATAGTGAACTCCGGGGATTCAAATGATATCATCGGCTTTCAGCTGGTGAGTGTCACTCTTCCTTGGCAGTGAGTTCCTTGTTGGGGCAGTGAAGGGGTGTTTTGGGTTGGTATCCCTCCGGCCAGTTTTGTTGCCTGCTTAGGTGGCTTTATAGCAAATAACACTCCCTCCACTCTTTTGCCCATTCTCCCATGCCTCCATGGCTGCCCTCAGATTCATCTCCTGCTCCCTGGTAGAGCAGCACCTTCCTGAAGTCTACTCAGATAGACTTGGTGCCTTTTGTGACCTTTCCTTTGGGCCTGAAACGTTTGATCATATCACTTAACCCTGAATGGAAAGGTCTTTGATGCCCCTTTGTCCCCTTGCTGCCACTATAACTTCATATGTGGTTATTACTATGGAAAAAAATATGGTGTCACACGTACCTTGTAGAATACATAATTTCATTTCATCTGAAATGCTTTTTCCCCTTTGTGATTGTCAGTGCGATGCAAACAACAGCAGTGAGTGTGCACTTTATACATTCAGTTCTGGTGTTAATGCTATCCAAGAATGGTACAAGCTGCATTACATGAACATCATGGCACAAATTCCCCTGGAGACTAAAGAGAAATTGAGTTATTCTGCTGATGACCTTCTACTGACATGTTTCTTTGATGGCCTATCTTGTGACAAAAGGTCAGTGCACAGAAAATACCTGCCAGCTTAACGGCTTATTTCCAAGTACATAATACATAGGAATTGAATATTTGGTATTTGCTGAATTCCAGCAGGAATCATTTCCATTTTTAAATTAAAGCAAACATTTGCGTTCTTTAATTTAATTTGTCTTAGTGTTCTGCTGTCCACATTTCGGATAAACCCATGTTTTTTGGCAGAATCAAATCTACCTGCTTATGATTGTGGCAGTGCAATTCTCGTGTGTCCTGGTAGCGGGATAGTCGTCCCTTCATTCTGGGGATAACATCAGAGTTCCCCTGTGCAGCTGTGGGGATAAGACTGCACTTGTACACAGGTTTAGCAATTTCCCCACTGCTGTGTGCAAATCAAGCTGCACCATAACTCTGAATTTAGTAGGTATCACTGAATCGTAATCCTGCAAATGCATAAATAACATCTTTTTTTGGAATGGAGACGTTTGCTCGAGTGGGAGGAGGTGTTCACAGGATAGACATGAATGGGCTTGAATCACGAGGGTGTGTCCTCAGCCTCCCCTGCATGACAGTGGCTATGACATCTTTTCTGAAAAATGAAGATTCGTGTTCCTTCAGACACTTGGCGGTTGAATGAAAGAGGACTGTCCCCTCCGCTGCCACCTTCCTGCTGCTTCTGTAAATCCACTTCCCCAACCCCTCAACCCCCAGTCCCACATGAAAACCTCCTGAACTTTTCATTTCCTGATGCTATTAAACCAGACCGCATTTCCATGTAGTTTCAAGATCTTAAGAATAAGACCCACACTTTTCAGCAAAATAAATTGCTTGCCGAAAAGTAAGAACAAAACCCCATCCAGGCTTGCCGTCTTTCTGCCAAAACAAAAAGCCTGAATTTGCTGATTTTCTCTCACGGTCAGTTAAAACTGCAGAGGGCAATGTTAACGATTTTTTTTTTTTTCTTTCAGGCACTTCACTCGTTTCCATCATCCCCTGCATGGCAATTGCTATACCTTCAACAGCGGGGAGAACGGGACGATCCTGAGCACCTCGACCGGCGGCAGCGAGTACGGTAAGGAAACCGAGTTTGCAGAGGAACTATTAGATAACGAGCGGTTCAGCGAACTGGATCCTACTGGAGAGTGATTGATGTGTTGGCTCTAGATGTGCAAGCTGATTGGGGAAATGCTTGTTTGAACTGGTGCAAACTATTGCCAGAGAATACAAAGATAATATCATTGCATCACTAATGTTTTCCATCTGAAATCACTGCTTCCCAGTTATATAACTTTTTAAAGTAAGTTTCAGCCACGTTCTACGGAGACGTTGTTTGTTTGCTGTACTCGGGGCTGTGGAGGGATGCTGTTTGCTGTGAGTGTCTCAGTCTAGCACCACAAAGGCTTTGCTTGGTTTTTACAGTTCTACTTAAGGCCAGATAATATTAAGTAAACTGTGCTGCCCTTCCTGACCAGAAAAAAATAGCTCTGGCTTCTGGTGTAACCCTGCCTTGTCTCCGTTCCTCAGGGTTGCAGGTTGTTCTGTACATTGATGAAGCAGACTACAACCCTTTCCTGGTGACATCAACAGGAGCCAAGATCATCGTCCATGACCAAGATGAGTATCCCTTCATTGAAGACATCGGCACAGAAATTGAGACTGCAGCTGCCACCTCCATAGGGATGCACTTTGTGAGTGACAGCAATCGTGTGTTCCCTTGAAATAGATGTGAATATGAACCAAAACGATGTTTGAATGTGGCCAGTAGCTGGAGGGTATCTAACACCTCACACCTGAGCAGCTGAAGCATTCTGAGGAAAATCCAGTGATAGGGCTTTTCTGAACAGGGTTTCCTTTTGCGCAGAGGCTGTAGGAAAATCAGGTCTTTATAAAACAAACAGCTACCGGGATTTTGTCGGTTTTCCCTTTTGTCCATTCCCTGGGCTTTCCCGGAGATTTGTTTTGTTTTGTTTTCCCAGCAGAATCAGAACCACAGAAATGTGTTGTCAAGTGCCCTGTTTCGCTTTAGCAATAAGCAGACGGGTTTGCATCCCACGCAGGTTCCAGGGGCGGAAGAGAGAAGGAGCTCGAGCTGCGGGTACCCGCGTTAGGGTCAGATCTGTACAGATGACTGTAGCGTAACCCATTTAACTGTTTTGTGGGTGTAAGTCGTTTTGCTGGGTTTCTTGCTATCCCAGCTGTAAAGAAAACCTTGTGGGCAGTGACTGCCTTTGTCAGCTCAGTTGAGCGCCTTGCCTTTGCTGTCAGCAGCGGCAGGGAGGGCTGCAGCTCCAGATTTCCCCAATTAGTGTAGTGCAGAGGAGGTATTTGACCCAAGGGGCTTCTTTCCGTGGTAGAGAAGTGAAAGCAGTGCCATCTGGCAAGCCAGACTTTCCTCTTTCATCTGGATGGGCTGTTAAGTGAGCATTTCAGTTCTGTCTTTTCTTCACTGATGGTTGAATCGAATGCATCAGGCAACCTGCTTATCTGTCCTGGCTGGGTGTGCCAGATCTAGATAGTCCGCGCATTAGAAAAGACATTAAAAACAGGGCTGACGGTTTGAAAATGCGCAAATAGTTAGCTATCTTCCAGCTGTCTGGAAAGCTGTGGCAACAACTGCTTGGTCTAACCAGTGGGGATAAATGCTGCCGAACAAACAAAAAGTGAATAGAAGGTATCAGAACCAGAACGGTGTAAAGGAGGCAAAGTCTCACAAGACTATCTCCTTTGTAACTATTACACTATACAGGAGAAAGTCACTGCAGGCAGAGTCTCAATATTTAATGTCATATTTTCCTGGCACAGGAGATGTGGACTATTGCATAGTATAAAAACCAAGACTGAGCCTATCTCAGTGGCTGTGCTTCAAAGGTTTGGCCTGAGGAAGCGATCTGATTGCATCCTGACGTATCAGCCAAAATAAAAGCTGGACACAGTTTCTGGACTCAAAACAGAAGCTGGTGATCACTCTACTGCCAGTAACAAAAGATTCCAGAGACGCTGCCGAGGAGGGGGGACTCACAATTATCAGGATAGGACTTCACCACCGAGGTGCCAGATCACTCCTTGCACCCGCAGCCAAACACACGAAGGATGACACAGGTGACACGTGCCACTCACACAACGCCGCTCGCTGAAGGCTTGAGCGTGGCAGTCGCTGTTTTCCAAATGCAAGTGTCAGTGTCGGTTATCGCTCATGGATTTCTGCTCTTCTGCTGTGTACTAGGGCTCCCCCCCCCCACCCCCGCCTCCAAAAATATTCCAAGATGTTTGGAATGCAAACAAGGCATTGCTTGGTAGGAGTTTCAGTGCTTTAGTTAAATATTTAGTTTGGAAATTATTTCAGTACCTGAATGAACAAGTAAGCTTTGGTAGGACTATAAGCCACAACAAAAAAAATTCTATAGAAGGGATCTGCCAGAAGATAGAGCAGCAGACTGAGGCAGCTGTCCTGGCATTAGATTGTCTGCAGAAGTTAAAAGCATATTAAAATATGGTTTCATTCAGTTTTCAGAAGTAATCCATCTCTGATATTGAAATCACGTATTTCTATGTTCCCTCCAAAGAGAGATTTGAGCATCTTTCTAAAAGAGCTGACTTGCACCGTACATGCCCGTAGCCTTCTATTGCTGCAGACAGAAACGGTACAGCTGGCTATCAGGTTTGACCTCAGTGGCCCGTAGATCTGTAGTCAATGTCTTAAAGGTAAGCAGGCATTTCTCAGGTTCCTACTAAATTGATCCTTTGTAGGATCAGCCCCTAATTTTAAACTCTGTGGAGAAAGATAGGTGAATGGGTACTTAAATGGATGACATTTCTTGTGGTTTCAGGCCATTTTCTTTGTTACAAAGTGGATAATTACTGCAGAAAGATAGTCAGAGTTTAGGGCTGAGTGGGGAAAGGCAGTCTGCAGGAAGCAGCAAATGCAGCTGGTGAATTTGAGGGCTCCCGGCCCTGGTTTCAGCAGACCTTGCAGGCACAGCACTTGGCATTTCAGAGCTCTTCTCTGCAGAGATTGCAGAACAGCAAAAGGTGTTAGCATTCGTCAGAGAGGGAGGGTCAAAGCAGTGCCTGGAAAAAGTCCTGAAGGAGATACAAACATTTGATTTAGAGTGATTTTAAAGAGGTGCTGTTGAGCAGTAGCGGAGCCTGAAGTGCTGTTTTACCCACAGAGCAGGAGCAGCCAGTGCATCAACAGCTCAGGAAGGTGTGGGTCTTCACAGAAAACAAACAAAAAAACCACCCAACCAACAACCCCCCTCCCCTCAAAACACAAAAGCGCATCCAGGATAAAGGATGCATAGCCTCTAGGACTTTGCAATGAGAGAAAACATACACGCAAATTAGTCTGCTTTGAAAAATTCTCACTGTTACAATTGTACCATCTCTGCATTCCTGCAGAGGTTTTCAAGGAGGACAGGAGATAATCCAGCCAGAGCAGTGCTTTGGGAAACGGATATTACAAACAAAAAAAAACCCCTTGTTTTGACAAATGATTGACAAATCACTTGAGATGGCAAAAGGTAAACATGCTGTTCAAACCTGCCCCATCACTTACAGTTTCAGAATCGCGATGAACTGCCACTAAGCCCTTTGGTTTCTCTGTGAACTCCAAAAAACAACATTTGCTCTTTTCTGGTTCTCAGACTCGGTCTCGCAAGCTGAGCAAACCCTACAGTGACTGTACGGAGACTGGTGCTGACATACCAGTAGAAAATCTCTATAACAAGAGCTACTCACTCCAGGTAAATCTGTTACATTTGTTTTATCAGTTGTTTGAAAGGTACCTTCATAAAAAAACTCTACAGTATTCTGTAGTTCAGGATTTGAGATTGGGAACAGTCCAGGCACTTTTAACCACTGATGTAAAATACCACAGCACTTTTTAAAATCTAAGTTTTATTCCTAAGTGGTTCATGTTTGAAGTTCCCTTAGGCACCTTGTTAGATAAAGAGAGAACATTAGCTCATTAGGCAATTTTCAAGCAATGTGAGACTGGAAAATATTGGCCAAGTAAATGTTGCAGCTTAGTAACCCTTGAAGCCAGAAATTGTGACCTTTAGGACTCCAAGAATAACAGATACCATCTAATCAGTATCCAGATAGCAGGATGTTTGTTTGCAGAGTAAGTTTCCACTAATTTTGCATGGTTTCTGTAATTGAGTCCTCTTGGAGGACTGTCAGTTGTTCTGCCACTCTCCACTTGAAGAATTGTAATGATATTAGCTGCTGCCTACTGCAAAGCCTGTGCCTAGGCTGGATTTTTATTTTATGGGGTATTATACCTGAAACCTGCTGGGATGTATTGCCAGGTAGGATCACACAGACATTATGTCAGGTTTTTAATAACAGTACTTACCAAAACTCAGGACTCACAAGAGCTGGGACTGGGACCAAAAGGCTTGACACTGAGATTTCAAAAAGAGAAGATTAGTTCCTGCTTGTTCCAACTGATTAAGTGTTTTAGCACAAAACACTGACTCTACTGCCCTGTTAGTCCTTACGGCCTCAGGTCTCCAGCACAACGTCAAAGCTGTGAACATTTTCACCAGTGAGTCACTTCCCACACCTAGTTGTTGATTCATGGACCACGTACCAGAGCAAACTGAAAACCTCCTTAGCTGTGGAAAGAGCAACTGCAACGATGAAGCTTTTGATGGCAAAAGGGGAAGTGGGAGCATTCACAGAAGCCCCCTCAGAGAGGATTTTATTCTTATTTCTGGCTCCAGAGCCTAAACCCTCCACAGCACTTTCTGCCTGTATTTGTGTTCACTCGCAACAGAGCCTGAAAGACCAGGGAAACGGGGTTCCCATCTTATTGCTACTGTTGTAAACAGAGGAAGTTTTTAGGTGCATTTGAGCTTGGACCTTGGCACCGCAGAAGCGCAGCAGCCTGTGCTTCTTAGACACCAGCTCTTCGTTTATCTCCCCCAGATCTGCCTGCACTCCTGCTTTCAGAAGGCCATGGTGGACTCTTGTGGCTGTGCCCAGTACGCACAGCCCTTGCCTGCTGGGGCAGAGTACTGCAACTACAAGAAAAACCCCAACTGGAGTAAGTATCCAAACACCTCCCACGTTGCACGTGCCTCAGCCACCCGCTGCCAGCCACGTCCCTCCACAGCACCGTCCCCGGTCGGCACGGTCCTGCCTGCACCCAGCACCAGCCCAGCCACACAGCGCGCTGGGAAGAGGCAAATCTGCCTTAGCCTACTTAAGACCCCATACCACAGAGCCTGAAATTGTGCCTTTTTTGTTTAGAGTGGCTTGTTTCTGAGAGTTGTCCTAATTGCTTGTCATTTGCACACACCACAAAAGTGTCGAGTGGAGGACTTGGCCAGGTGAGGCAATTGTTCGTGCCTATAGCAAATGGCAACCACTTCTCAGAGTATTTTGCAATATTTATAGGGTAAATCTGTTTATCCCCACCACGTAGGTGATGGCCACCTACACTCCACCAGCCCCACTCCAGCACAGGTAGCAAAAGATCATTGTTTTTCTTTCTGGCTTCTCATACTCATGTCCTGCTCTCTCCTTGCAGTGTACTGCTACTACAGACTGCATGAAAAGTTTGTGAAGGAGCAGCTGGGCTGCCAGCAAATCTGCAAAGACGCCTGCAGGTAAGTCTGACCCACAACCAGAGGTAAAAATGCTGCGTGTGCACGGGAGTTTGAGCTCACAACTGACAGCCTGCTTCTTTCTTCAGCTTCAAGGAGTGGGCACTCACCACCAGCATCGCCCAGTGGCCATCCACCGTGTCAGAGGTCAGTTCCTAATTGTGCTCAGCCCTGGTTGCATCATGGCACAACAAGGCATTAAATAAACCCACAGGTTCAGTGCAGAAGCAGGGGGACACTGGGGTATTAGTTAGCACTTGAACGGTGCTCCTCCTAGAGGCTCAGTCTGCACTGTCCAGGTCATGGCTTCCCTTCCAGGACTTCACCATTAAACTAAACTTTGGCTTGTGGCAGGGACATCCCCTCGGGGACAGCTGGCCCATCACATGCATTCGATTCTGGCACCACACTGGTCCAAGGAGGTGTGGAGCTTGAGCTTCTTTTCCAGGGGATTTCTCCACAAGCACACACAGCTAAGTAGTATTTTCTGTATTTTTTCCAGGACTGGATGCTTCGAGTTCTCTCTTGGGACAAAGGGCAAAAACTCAATAAGAAGCTGAACAAGTAAGTCCATTTCTAGCTTGCACCTCAAGCTCAGATATAATCTCAGCAGCCCTAATGATGGCAATTGGGAAAAAAGCTCCCTTAGAGCGGCCCAGCCCTACTGGTCCAACTGGTTATTTGCATAGTTTTTCAGTATGTTTCATGTTATTGTTTTACTAAACCTCAGCCTGCCTTCTGTTTTGCCTCTCAGGACAGACCTCGCAAACCTCATGGTGTTTTACAAAGACCTGAACGAGAGATTCATTTCGGAGAATCCTGCCAACACGGTACGTGAGCGCAGCGGTTCCCCGCTCAGCCCCAGGAAGATGTGGCTCTTCCTCCCAGCTGGGCTGGAAGCTTTCATCTGGCCAGGGGAGCGCTCCCATCCAGGAAGGGGCAGGAAACAAACCATCCACGGATGATGCACCCCAGGGCACCCAGTCCTGTCCTCTGCAGCCCTTTTATCTGGGGCCGCTTTTCAAACTGTCCGATCCCAAGCCAGGTAGCCTGTGGGCTGCCTGCAGTAGGTGCAGGGCTGAGCTCTTGCTGAAGCAGAGCAGGAGAGGACAACGCAGGCAGCAGAGGAAGGGCCCACGGCATTTGGTAGCACTCACGGAGGACCCTGGGTGCCCCAGCTTGGCACAGCCTCCCTGGATGCCGAAACGGCCTCCAGCGCCCGCAGGAGCCAATAACCTTGTACTGTCTTCTCTTCCAGCTCGTCATTCTTCTTTCCAACTTCGGAGGGCAGCTGGGCCTTTGGATGAGCTGCTCAGTGGTTTGCGTCATTGAGATCGTCGAGGTCTTCTTCATCGATTCGCTTTCCATCGTAATGCGGCGCCAATGGCAAAAGGCAAAGAAATGGTGGAACGACCGAAAAAGGGCCCGGTCGGGGAAGCCACCGGAGGCCGGCGATCTGGAGAGGCAGGGCCACGATAACCCCGTCTGCATCGACGAGGACCTGCCCACCTTCAACACCGCCCTCCGCCTGCCGCTGCCCCAGGACAACCCCCTGCCCAGGACTCCCCCCCCAAATTACAGCACTTTGCGACTAGAGACTGCGTTCACGGAGCAGCTGCCCGATACACTAGAGGTTGGGCAACACTGACGCTTATTTATCCACCCACCCAGGTGCCAAAATAAGAGGTGGGTGCTGGACCCACGTGTCCAGGGGTGAAAGGCACGCATCCAAACGAGCACTGAAGGGCTGTTGAGTCAGACCCTTATTCAGGGATTGAACTTGCAGTTAAAGCTTCTCTGAGCAAAGCTCAGACGCAAAAGCCAAGGGCTCAGAGACATTAGGAGCTTCAAGCAACATCGATTCTCAAGTTAATCATTGCAGGAGATGGCTGGAGCAGGATGTGGTGCTGAGCTGGGATGTCTTGCCAGACAGAGGCATGCATTAGCGACCAACTGCACACACCCCGTTGTAAGTGGGCAGGAATTACTCCACAGCAGAAGATTGATGCCACGTTGAGTATTAACGCTAATTGCTCTCTGCTGTGTGGCTTGACTTGTGGGAAAAACCCGGGGATTTCAGGAATGCAGCATGACATTTGTAGGAAGGGGAATGACAGAGATTTGGGAAGAGCACAAAATGGATAAAAAGAAAGCTCTCGAGGTGAATTTTGATTCCAAAGGTGGCCTGAGGAGCTCTTTATTCTGAGGTGAAAAGTTAGGATAGCCATAAATGGGCTTGTAGAGGAAGTCATTACACAGCTTGCGTGGGACAACTTAAATCATCCCAAAAGAATCATCTAAAAAGCGCATGAAATCTAATTCGGATAGTAATAATGAACTGCATACTCTGCAAGCTTGTTTTGTTTTACATCACTCAAGCCATCCATTAAACAAAACCTCAGAGGAGCTCGTTAAGCAGTGCGTGGCCTTGGCCCCACATGACTTCCCAGAAGCCTCAAGGGGAGGTGGCTGCTCTTTTCCTGCTCAAGCCCAGGCAAGGACTTCCCTCCTGCACCTGCCCCGATCCCGGTCGCCTTCCCCGGAGCTGGCGGTGCCCGGGGAGGGGACAGAGCTATGCGAGGCTGCAACAGTACATCATCCACCTTGCTTACACCCCCTCCCTTCCACCGTGCTGTGTCAACACCCGTGGTTTGCCTCCAAACCGTGCCACTTCCACCACTCCAGACCCTCCCCGCGCCGCAGGCAGGGCAGAGGCTGCCTGTGACCTTCACAGAGCGCCCGTGGGGACACCTCCGGAGCACCCAGCCGCAGTGACAGCGCCCTTCCCCTCACTCCTGCCCCTGCACCCGACTCTTTCCTGCTGTAGCCCATTCTTAGCTGCCCAGAGCACACTGTGTAGATGTTGAGGATGAATTTAGCCTACACCGGGTTGGCTGCTTAGGGATTTGTGGAGCCAGAGTGACTGAGAGCGTGTGTGTGTCTAAGAAAGCCTGTCTTTTCCTTTCTCTACATAAGCTTATTTTATATAGGACAATGAGAATCCAGAAAGGTTCTTTAATGTGCAATAAAACATATTTTAACTGGATTATTTAAATAGCTGATAAACTGAAAAAATAAAGATATATTTTTGAATAACTGCCTTTTTTTTTTTTTTTAAATCAGCAATATGCAAGTTACTTCCATGCAGGCATCCCAAGAGATTATGGTACTTGTACTTGCTTGTGCCTACCCTGGGGCTGCCAGGCGCTCAGGACCACTGAGCACCCCAGCCAGGTGCCCCGGGCTGCAGAGGAGGGGCTGTGCTGCTGGAGCAGGCTGGGGGGAGCCAGGGGTGCAAACGGGTGCTTGGTGAAAACGCCTTTGAGAAAGCAGCATTGGCCAGCAAGGTGACCAAAAATGCTGGAACCTCAGGTGTCCCCAGACAGCTCCACTCCTGGACAGTCCTTCGGGGACCGGAGGAGAAGAGAGAGCGGTGTTGGCTCTGACTCAGAGCCCCTCCCCTAACACGCACCGGCGAGGTGCTCAGAGCAAACCGCCGCTTGTCCCCGTCACCTCTATCACAGCACCGACTGTTACACAGCACTCATCACACCAGAGCTGTCCCATTTGTGGCAGTGGCAAAACAGACCTAGAGGAAAACGCTGGGGCAACCTACAAAAGGCTTGTGCACACCAGGGCCACCTCCCCCTTGGCATTACAGGTGTGAGCCGTGGTGAGGACAGCAGCAGTGGAAATAACAGCAAACTTCAGAGCTATTTAGTGTCTTACAAGAAGCTGCCTGCTTTCTGGTTTGTTGCTTCTTTATCTCAGAGCTGCTTTAGCTCCGTTAACACCTGACTAAGGGCCTTCATCCAGATGCAGATGGCTGCTAGGGGCAGTTTTTTGACTCCACCTCTTACAAAGCGCAGCCTGCTACGAACACTGCAGGGGGGACACAAAACATCTCCCCGGGGAAAAGCAAGTAAACATGGCAAAGTGGGACATACCACAATTCTTCTGTTCCTCCTCTGTACCCGTGTGGGCAACGGCGCTGGACAAGCTGCAGCTCTCCCCAGGGACCCCAAGGTTTGCTCTGCTCACTGCTGCCTGTAGGTCCCAGATTGCTGATGGGATGGGATGGAATAGGATGGGATGGAACAGCATCTTCCCTGCTGCTCACGCAGGTCTCCTCTTCCTCTTACACTACTCAAGTGACCCTGCCCCTGCCCCTGCCCCTCTCCCAGCAGCCCTACAGCCCTGGGAGCTGGGTGAAATCAGCAGTGCCATCAGCCCCCCCCAGAAAGGAAGGAAACCCCCCACAGCTGCTGCCCGGAGCACAGACTGCACCTGGGTCCCACAGCCAGGGAAAGCACCGGCAGCTGGCACAGCTCCGGGACAGGATGAGGGGGCACAGCCTCAGAGGGTGGCCACCTGCCCAATGCCCATCAGTGGCCACTCTTCCCGTGGCGGTGGCAGCCAGAAGCAGTGCCACAGGCTGGGTCCCAGACCTTTCCCTGGGGTGCCCAGGAATTGGCAGCGCAGACAAAGCCCCGCAGTGAAGCGTTCACTCGAGCAAAGCCCCACCTTGGCGAGAGCTGTAAAGCAGAAGATGCTTCAACCAGTGGGAATTTTAGGAAGCCTTGTATTTCTAAAGGCTTCCCAGAGCAAAACAAAAGCCTTTTAAAATAAACCAGGTGGAGCCAATTCTGCAAGAAAGTGGGCATATTGACTGGTCGAACTATACCCGATAACTGCAGGAAATAAGGAAAATAAAGATTGAGAGCAAAGCTGCTGAAGCGCAGCGTTCCCCTGCACCGTGCCTGTAAGGCCCCTCTGGGGGATAATATGGGACCGTGTCCTGACGGGGGCTTTTTGGCATGAACAGTCACTTTAAACTCTTTGGAAAAGCACAGATTTTCTGCAGGTGCTTTTTGCATTTACTTCTCAGGGCAGGCACAGCACCTTCTACTTTTGTATGAATAATCCCTGGAAGGCGGAAAGACCTGGAGTAGCTACAGAAATGGATTACTCCTTTGCGAATTAAATACCGAACCCTATTGAACTCCTGAGTCATCTCAAACACAGAAAATTACCTGGGACGGTGTGAGAATCAGGTCTGACACACACTGAACATCGTAAAGCGTTTGGGAAACTCAGCTTGGAGTTTATGGGAACAACAGGCAATAAAATCTGTGATTTGGCCATCTCCCCTCCTCCGCTGCTGCAGCAGCTGCTCCGAGTGTCAGATGGGGACCCTGGGCTCTTCACATGGGGACAGTATTCCTGGGAGACTCCTGGTGCCCGGTGGTAACTCGGCCAGCCCCAGGCAGGGCTCAGAGCCAGCAGCCCCCAGCTTGCCAGCAGCCCCCCCTCACCTCCCAGCCCTGGGATAGACCTGCTACCAGCCGTGGCCACGGTCGTGGTATCCAGGTTTTGGGTGGGGATGATGGTAGCCCCAGCCCCACAGCCCCACAGCTTTGGCTTCCTGGCACCGCGGGGTCACAGGGGAGCGGCTGCGGTACCCGAAAACGCAGTGGAGGTGCAGGCAGCTGAAGGATGGGCTGGGGAGAGGTATTGACACAAACCCGTATCAGGCAGGTGCCGGTGACTCATGGGGAAAGGCTGCCTGCACGCCGGGACCGGCCCTTTGGAGCAGAGGAGGTGCAGCAGGAGAACCTCGCTCAGCTCTTCCGCAGCTCCCAGCATCAGCCACCGCCGGAGGGGGGAAGTCGCAGGTGGCAGAGGAGCTGCTGGATGGTGGGGGTGCCGAGGAGGAAAATCCAGTCGCACAGAGAAGGTTTGCCAGATGGCAGGAGAAGGCTGGTGCATCTCCCAGCAACTGGTGCCCAGACATAAACGGGGTTTGAAAACACACAGAGCCTGGTGGGTCTTCTCCGTCCTCCTTGGGAAAGGACACCTCGAGACATCCCATTATAGAGTCTGCTGGACATACCCATGACTATCTTTGTTTCACTTAATACACAATTGCCCTGTGACAGCCTTCAGGAGCATGGACCAAATTGTTCTTTTCAGCAAAATCTTCCCACCCAAGCCTAACCCAAATAGCTCAGGCGTTTTGCTTGTGAGGGCACCTGATTTCTGCAGCTGTCCTGAGCTAACCCCCCAAAGGAGCACTGCAAAGGCTACACGGGCTCTCCTCCTGCCCCGAGGAATCCGGGGACTGGTTTGTCTGAGGGGTGGTGGAAGCACTTACAGAGCAGGCATCACTCCCACTGCTGACCTTGCCTGCTGGTGGCTTTTCCAGTGCTCCCAGCTCCTTTGAGTCAACCTCTGCCATGAAAACCATGGAGAGAGGGGTGAGCTGTGCAGAGACAAAGCCCAGCTGCAGTAGCAGAATTTGCTTCTGTAGTACTTTTGAGAATCAAAACTGCTGGGCAAAGGCTTTTCCTGGGTGAGAAACAAGACCCCCACCCTGACTTTGCCTGTTTCACTGCTCAACATGAACAGCCAGCACAAAAGTGACTATAAAACCGGACACCCTAATCTGGGAAGGATGTGTGGTTTCCCTGTCAGGCAAAATTTCATCTGGTAATCAAGAGAAAAATGGGAGCATCCAGTCTCCTAGTCAACCAGGATGAAAATCTTGCCCAGGATGTGACAATGAACACTAAGTCATGGATTCCTAGGAAAACACATCTGAGACACAGCCCGGCCCCCTCCCTATCCCAGCTGGACAAGGACCACCACCCCAGCCCCACGGGGTGCAGCAGCCCCGGGATGTCAGCCTGGAGGGTCACCTTCCCAGAGCGAAGGGCTGGAGGCTCCAGGCTGCTCCTGGCAGATGCAGCTGGGCAGCACCGATAGGGTTAAAGGCTGCCCCGGCCCTCTTCCACACTGGGTGACATTGCAGTGGTCCACAAACAGGTTTGAGACTTAAATGCCTCATTAATGTAAATGGGGCTGGGCTGGGGAGAGGCATCTCCAGCACATGCCTATGGAAAACCCTTTCAGGCTCTGAGCCTCCACTTGTGCCCTGCAATAAGGCGAAGCTCTGGGGAGGCCAGGACACGGGGCTGGAGGTGGTGGGTGTCTGAATTTTACCCTTGCCCCTTCAGGGCAGGGTGAGCCAGCTCCGTAACTATCAGCATCAGGAGGTTTCTCCTCCGGACACCCACGAACGGACTCGTGAGGCTACAGCTGTTCACCAGTCAGACCACCCAGGAAACACCCAGTGAGGACTCACCCACTCATGCCTCCCACCCTGCCAAAGCCCGGTGGGCCAGGGAGTCAGTGCTACCTCAGCAGCAGCAGCCACGGCTGCCACCAGACCCCAGTCAGCCCACGGATGTCACACTAAAGCAGCAGGAGTTGTCAACATGCAGCAGTGACTTCCCTCGGACTGGATTCGGAGAGTGCCAGCAGGAAGGCAATTTATTGTACAAAATCATTGCCTTGGCTTGAAAGTCCCACTGCCCATCCTGGGTGACACCACAGCGGTGAGCACCACGTGGACCTGGCGCAACTTCCCGCCACCAGACACCACGTCTGAGCCGTCCCCACCAGCCCAGCCTGTGCCCGGTGCTTCGCGGAAGCATTTTCCAGCAACCGGGAGGGCTGACGACAGCCGGAGCATCCCAAGCCTCGGCAGCGGTTTCAGGCAAGCCTGACTCAGAGCCTGACCCGCGATTGCAGCAGCTGCCCTCTGCGCTGACGTGCTGCGACACGGCCCCGCCGCTAATCCCGACGCCGGCATCTCCCCGAGAACAGGCCGGACCGGGAGGTGCGGAGTCGTGGCCGATTCCCCTCGCTTCCGCCGGCACAGGCGGGTGACGCCGTCGGCGGGGCTGGTCAGGGCTGACGAACCCCGGGAAGAGTGAGAGCGAGCGGTGCTGGAGGAGGGGAAGGAGAGGAGGAATCCCAGGCCAGGCTGGGGGCAACCCCACCGGGGAGATGGGATTTCCCTCCTGTGCTGGGGGAGCCTGGAACTGCCCCTCCAGCCGTGGGGTAGCGCTGGTCCCAGCTCCCCCCCACCGCTCCCGACGTCCCCGGTGGCTCAGTGCCACGCTGTTCCCAAGGGCAGCGTTGGCAACAGCCATCTCCTGAGCCAGACACCCACACCCGCCCAGCTCTGCCCCTATGCCAGCGTACGCTTGCCAGCCCGGTCTGGCCGGCCCCGGGAGCCCCGCGAGCCCCGGGCACACACCGGGCTCTGCCCAGCCACTGGCTAGGTGGGGGCTGCCAGGCACCAGGCTGTGCTTGCCAGCCCACAGGCTCCCAAAACGAACTCTGCTCTGCAGCCCTCAGCGCAGGACACTCGATGCTCTCTGAAGCAACAGCACCATTATCCGACCACGTCGCTCCTGAAGAGCTTTTCTCTTGGGACTGACGCCTTCCAGCAGCAAGAGCACCCCAATCCCTTGGGGGTTTTTTTATGAAATCTCTTTCTCCATCTGTCCCCGCTTCTTCCCCAAAGCAAAGGCTCTTCTCCCACATCCTGCCCATCCCACCCATCCCCTCATCCCGCTCCAGAGCACGTGAGGGGGCATCCCACTCATCCCGTTCCTCCCTCTCCAGAGCAGTGGGGGCTCAGCAGGCCCCAGCCCTGGGGTGGCAGCGGTGGCAGTAGGGGCGGTAGGGGTGGTGGGGGCAGTGGTGGTGGTGGCTGGGGGCAGGGGCTCTGCCGGCTGTCCCTGCGGGCAGGACGGAATGCTGTGCAGCGGGTTCCCGCAGTCCGGCCACCGGGGCTCTTCCCCCCGGCCCGGGTGAGAGCAGCCGCAGGCTCGGGGCGCTGACCCAGCAGCCGTGCCTGCTCCCCGGCCGGGTTGCAACACAGCCCGAGGTATAAACAGGGAAACGTACCCGCCCTTGGGGCTGCGGACAACATGTTCCTGGGGTTTGTCCTCTCTTGTATCATCACCCCTGCTTTGGCACTTTCCTGTGACGCTCCTGCACCACCTTGGCTCTCCCTTCCAGAAGGAGCTGGGTGGGTGCCGCATCCCCCCAGCGTGCCACATCCCTCCAGGGTGCCACATCTCCCCAAGGTGCCACATCTCCCCAAGGTGCCACATCCCCCCCGGGTGCCATGCCCTGAGCCACCACAGATGGCATTTTCACCCTGGCATTCCCAAAAGCAGTGGGACGTGAAGCGCAGGAGGGGACACTCGCCAACAAAGCCCCTGTCAGGCCAAGTGACACCAACCAGTGTCATCCCCAACCCGCCTGCCTCCTGCCCACCTGAGAGCAAACCTCCAGCAGCTGAACAAGCCCGGGTCCATCCAGCATGCTGATATGGGATGGCCTCTGTCGCCTTCCACCTTCTACTTTGTCCAAATATATTTTTAGAGATGGAAAAACATGGGTGCTCGCTGGATTTATTCACCTGCAACTTAAAACGTGCCACAGTCCCAGGGAAGATGCAATCATGGTGAAGCGTGGCTGAAGGCAGGTGCTGGCCCCAGCCATGGTGAATCACACTGTTTTCACAACGCCTCTTGCTGCAGCACCTTCCTCCCTTGCGTTTTAAGACCTTCTCACCCAAGTTTACATAACGAATCCTGAAAGGTACAACCTGTTCCCCTGGATAATCACAAAGGCTAATCATCCCTGCTCTTGTTCTTGTTATAAAAAGTCAATGGTCAGAAAATATTTCACATTTCCCCCAGAACATGGGAGAGGACCATAAAGCACCAGCCCATGGGGATCTTTACAGTGGTCCGTCCCAGCCGGTGCCACGCTGGCGCTCGCTGGCCTGTACTGGGACAATGTGGCATCCCCAGGACCTCAGCCCACCCACCGCTACGGCATCTTTAGATGCTGGAGTAATGGCAGGCTGGTTATTCCTCCCAGGAAACTTCTACGGCATAGAAGGCAAATGAGCGCAGCTAATTCCCTGTCACACCAATTAGTCATGGAGCAGGCCCGGGGAAACCCCACCGATGACAAACGGCTGCCTGCCGTGGTTCCACACCGAAAGCCCACTTGGTTTCACCCCCCCGGAGGAGCGCAGCCCCGGCGGGAGGAGTCGGGACACGATGAGATGATCAATGTCATTAACACCCAGGCTGAAGGGAACTGTGCCCGAGCTGGGGTTTGCCCCATCCCCTCGTCCCGGAGCTGACAGCGCGGCTCCCGGAATGGCACGGAGTGATGGTACCCGCACCCCGGAGGCATCAGCCACGGCGTGGACCAAGCCCTGCTCCCACTAGCCACGCCGTGGCCACCGGCTGACAGCGGGAGCCAGGCCCATGGGGGGCCACTTCCCTCCCCTCTTCTGCTGCTTGTAAAACAAAACCAGTCTGGGTTTTACTGCCTGATCTTTGTAACGCAAACAGAGGTCAGTTAAAAGGGTTTTATACGCAGCGGTTACCGGTGCAGGTTGGCTGGCGAGATGCTCGCTGTCGTCTGACTGTGATTTTACTGGCCACAACTAAATTACTCTATTTTGTTTAGTGACACCGTGTCTCTGAAAGTGCAGCCGACAAACCCAGCGATTAAAGTGCTGCGTGAGCCTGTTTCCACCCCGCACGGGAACGGGCGATGGAGCAGGAGCAGCCTCCCTCGTGCCGGGGCTGCGGCGCGTGGGCCACCAGCCCGGGGTGGGTGATGGCCATGGGGACCGGCGGGCTCCTCCCTCCCAGCAGGGCAGCCGGCAAACCCCAGAGCCGTCCGACTGGAAGCCAGGCTGCAGACGTGACTAATATTTAGCACGTACATCTTGCAGCTCCTGCTAAATGGCAATCTAATTAGCGGGTGAGTGTGCGCCGGCGGTGCCTATCGTCAGCCATAGGCAGGCTGGCTGGCCACCCGTCCCCTGGCATCAGAGGCCAGGCAGGCAATGTGGGACAGCAAATCCATGGCACCACTCCCATTTCTGGAGCCCGAAGAACCTTTCCAAATCCTCAGGAAGTCCCTGAGCACCGAGGAGTGACCTCAGGTCTGGTGGCCACCACCACCATGGATGCACCACACCGGGGCCTTCCACCAGGACCTCAGCCACCCACTGTGCCAAAGGGCATAATTGAGCCAAAAAGCAATGGAGATTCACACACAAGCAGACATGAACCAGTCATGTGTTTTTTTCCAGTGACCTGAATGCAGTCCTACCAACGGGGTTGTAATTTGGGAGTGACTTCCTCCCCTCAGAACTGTCCTTGGGACTCCATGGCACAAGCACGTCCACCTGTCTTCGCCTAAAAACCAACCCAGAAACCTCTTCAGCCTTCTTTGTAGCCACTCCAGGAACCATTAAAATAACTTCATTTTACCAGGTTAATTTAGGACTGGTTGATATTTTCAAAACACTACAAATCAGACGGGTGGTGCCATTTTCTGGGTGGATTTGCCCCCTATATCCAATTTCTCAGCTGTATTTAGCCACTGTCAGTGGTGCATCACGCCAGCACAACATCCTCACTAGGAACACAATGCTTGGGGTGCAGAAGAGCTTCCCGCAGTGTTTTTCAGCTGTATTTTTAGCAGGAGGTTTTTGCTTACGAAATAAACTTTCTCATGAAGCAAGTGAGGGAGACAACGCAAAGTCAAGCCAAACTCAAGGTCATTTGGCTTCACCGGCTTCACAGCCGACGTTTCCAACCACTGACCAAGTGCAGCCTGCTCTATTTTCAGTGTCAGAGCTGCCAGTGCTGGTAACAGACATTGTTCTCCGGGGAAATAAGTAGCGATAGAAGGGCAATTATTTTGACAGGACAGAGGTTAGAAACTGGGTAAGTCCTGGTACTCACCATCAAACCTGTTCGTTCTAGCTTCCCTTGGAAATACCATTTAAACGCAACCCCGCATTCCACTTCTGACATAATGGTAGGAGGTACACTTGTGTAATTCAAAAATAAAAATCCCTTTTGTTCCCAAACACCGAAACACGGGGACATTTGGGAAAGTCTGACTAAGTCCTGATTGAACCTGCGATTACTGTTCCTAGTAAGAGGCAATCGTTACCTTTTACAATGCTTTGCTGCTCTGTGGTGATTTATGGTTCCAAGGAGGTTTATACATGTTTACTGTTCTGTTGTGAGGAGTTAACGGCTCCCACAGTCACTCAAGATGCTCAAGGTGTTGCCTGTAAACCATGTTTGTAC
>JAHREE010000441.1:30550-61175 GCA_033628505.1 Tringa tobata
GAGTTTTAGTTTTGGATGGGCCGTTTCGCTCATGACATATTGAGAGTAAGAGCATCCTTGGGACCTTCCCATGGTATTTAGTGATAACCAGCTGCCAGCCCAGCTGTTGCATCAGGGTACCCCAGCACAGCAGTGCAGCCCCCAGTTACAGCCCCCCCCCCCTTTTTACACAAGACTCTGAGAAATGCATTTTAGCCATCGCTATTTCTTGTGATCGCTAAATTTATATACCCAGTTTTGAGAAACATGAGCGCACAGCAGCACCCCAGGCTGCCCCGTCTGCAAAGAGAGCAACAGAGAATTATTATCAAAGAACGAGATATAACACCAGCCAAAACCTCTTACCATAGCTCAGATCAAGCAATTATTTCTGTCTCATCTGTGTGACAGATGATTCCTTTACATTCTGACAAAGCGCTGTCCCCACTGGCTGTGTCTCAGCACACAGCAGTACCTTGCTTAGCTTTTTTTTTTTTTTCAACAGCAGATTGATTGAAATTATGTCAGCTGAAATTTCTATACAGGCATTCAACAAGCGAAGCAATTTAAAGTGAATCCCAGACCTACCCACCAAGCACTGGTCCCACCAGAGTAATTCTTTTATAACCCTTTAGTCCTGCCTGAGAGTCACATTTTTATGTGCTTGATTCTTCCAGGAATTTCACTCAAATCTATCACCCAGACCACGGTAACTGCTACATCTTTAACTGGGGCATGGATGAAGAGGCTTTGAATTCTTCCAACCCCGGAGCCGAGTTTGGTGAGTGAGAGCTCTGCTGAGGAGGAAGGAGCTACAGGAGCAGAAGCGCTGGGAATTATTCTGTCTCTCAGTAGCCATTTCTGTCAGATATAACAGATTTATGGTTTCTGTGTCTCTGGAGCACTACAGCAGGGAGCATCCTTTCCAGGAGGGGATAAACCCCCAAAAGGGAAACGTGCCACATAGAAACAAGTAATGTGACTACAGAGGTTATTTTGCAGAATTGCAATATCTGGATAGCTGAAATATCTGAGGCGATGTGTAAATGTTCAATCAGATATTCCCATCCTGTGCATTTGCCATCGTGTGTATTTACGCACACACAAGGCTGCTGTGAGAGCCAGACCTTCCTCAAGGAACAGAGGTTTCTGTGCACAGAGAGAAGAAAATAGCCTCAACTTTTTATCCAAAGACTCGCATTTCGATACAATTCCTGTTCTGAGTGGTTTTTCTGGTTTTTCCCAGGGCTGAAGTTAATTCTGGATATCAGCCAGCAGGACTACATCCCCTACCTGTCGTCTGCTGCCGGGGCCAGGCTCATGCTGCATCAACAGAAGAGCTTCCCTTTCCTTAAGGATCAGGGTATCTATGCAATGGCCGGGACAGAAACCTCCATCGGTGTGTTGGTGGTATGTGTGGCATTCCTCTAGAGCAGATTGTCTGAGAATAATGTTATCTGATGGGACCGAAACCAAGTTTGTTTTAAGTCTTGGCTGAACTGGCTCAAACCAAAAGAGTCGAGGTAAACGCTAGCTGTGGGCTGGAACAGTTTATGGAGACTTTTATGTAACTGTCCTGGCAAAGTGCTTTATTGAAGCCAAAATATTGAGCTCAGGTCATTGTTCCCTCTTCCTTTAGCATGTCAGAAGGAGCCTTGCTAAAACATACTGCTCTCGAACACCCTCATCTGCCGTGATCCAGCCCTGGGGAAGGGGCTGCACCTCATTCAGCTCTGCCGCCTGTGATTCTTTGATTATTTTTTTTTCAAAGCCAGCAGGGAATATAGGAATCACAGAATCAGAACCTTCTAGGTTGGAAGGGACCTTAAAGATCATCTTGTCCAACCGTCAACCTAATTCTGACAAAAATAAACACCCACACAACAAACAAAAAGCAACACCATCACTAAACCATGTCTCCCAGCATCACATCAACCTGTCTTTTGAACACCTCCAGGGATGGTGCCTCAACCACCTCCCTGGGCAGCCCATTCCAATGCCTGATAACCCTTTCAGTGAAAAAAATTTTCCTAATATCCAGCCTGAACCTCCCCTGGCGCAATTTGAGACCATTTCCTCTAGTCCTGTCACCTGTGACTTGGGAGCAGAGACCGACCCCCACCTCTCTACACCCTCCTTTCAGGTAGTTGTAGAGAGCAATAAGGTCTCCCCTCAGCCTCCTCTTCTCCAGGCTGAATAACCCCAGCTCCCTCAGCCTCTCCTCATAAGACTTGTGCTCCAGACCCCTCACCATCATAGAGAATGACAGAGTCTCTAGAAAATGGGCACCAGGGACCTGGGGAGGAGCGTTAGTTAATGAAGTTTGCTGGTTTGGTTTTCTTTCAGGATGAACTGGAACGGATGGGCTATCCCTACAGTGACTGCACCATGAACGGGTCTGATGTCCCCGTGAAAAACCTCTATAGCCAATATAATACTTCCTATTCCATACAGGTAAAACACTTTGGTTTTTTTTAAATCAAGCAAAGCTGTTTATGAAACATCATCAAGGCAGTTAAAATCTTTGACTAGCATGCAGGATGACTGGAGCATCAGCAATGATGAAGTAGAAAGCATAACCCAAGTACAGGAACCTTCTTTTCTGGTAATAAATCAGCACTCGAGTCTGAACACTCAGTAGCCCCAGGTTTGGAAAGCAGCTTGTATTTTGTGTACACAAGTAATATTTATCCCTGACAGGAGAGGAAGATACAGGAGGGATTCCTCTCCTGAACAATCCTCTTTTTAATCCTTTTCTCTTTAAGTCATTTTTTCACCCTGAAAATGCCCACCTGTTTTGCACAGGAAATGAAGCCAGACCTTTGCCTTTTCTTCACTTTAAAATTGGGTTGAGAAAGTTGAGTGTGTGTAAACCTTGACTCTGTAAAAAAATATAGTGTAAACATTAAGCGCTGATTAATTTGCAACAAGCTATACCATAAGGGAGAGGCATTTCTGGAGGGTGAGCTCTGGCAATAAGGAAAACATCAAAACCGTTTTGGGGGTTATTTACAAAAGCCTGAAGAGTACACCCCACACAAGTGGGAAGGTTTTGGTCTTAGCAGGTTTTTTTTTTTATATTTCTGCCTTTATATAATGATAACAATTGGACCACTTTACCCTACTTTTTAAGGTGCTTGTATAACGTTTCAGCAAATACTTGAAATGATTGCATTATTACTTAAAAGTTGCTAAATGCTGACCGGGGTTCTACGTCCACGTAATTCACGTCACTTCAGAGACCTCTCAGCCAAATCAGGCTTTTCCCTCCCTCCCTGATTGCAGTGAACTCTGTAAGAGTGTTGTATCACACCGAGATTCTCTGGTTGTTCTACCTAGCTGGAGCTGTTAAATTTAATTATCTTTTCATAGACTTTGTTATTGCTTTGTGCACTGGTTCATCCAGAATCCCACTCCAATCTCAGATGATTAACTTCATGCCTGGCTGAGCTAATGGCAGTGCTGCAGCCCGGCTCGCACGCTGCCGAAGCTGCGGCCGCAGCCCTTTCAAGGAGAGAAGCAGATGCACAAATGGGATAATTCAGATTTCTAAAACCTGCTCTTTATGTTGAAGTATTTTCAGAGTCCTGGCTTTAAAGTGGAAACCAGGCCTTTTTTGGTATGCCATAAAAGCCTGGAGACAACAGCAGCTTCTATGGGTGTAAAAAAACATTTTTATTCCTTTTTGGAAACTGAGTATTACTTCCACTAAGCCCTAAATAGTTAAGAAATGAGCAGTTTCTTGTGCAACTGGGAGCAGGGACTGAGTTCCCTTCTGCTCCTGCGAGATGACTTGCCCACGGGGAGCTCACAGCTGGGATGTACCTTAAAATCTGGAAAAGCAGCAGTAAAAATGCATCATAAAGAAAACCCTAACTGCAGTGCAACTCTACACACGGCAACTTCTCCACCTGCCTCCTCTCACTGTTGTAAAGTCAGTGTGACTTGTGCCGGGCTCCCAGAGCCCGCCGTGTCACCTGGGGTGCTCGATGCACACTGGGGATGGGATCATGCCATTGCACAGGGATGGGATGGGATGGGATGGGATGGGATGACACCATCACATAGGGATGGGCTCTGGCAGCACCCGCTCCCTCTGTGGCTTCAGCCTTCTCTGTGAGCAGCCACAAACCCCTCTGTTCAATGCTAAAGAGAGAAAATACCCTGGAGCCGAGTAATTCTCATAGCCAGCGTAGACTCCGGCAGCACAGAGGTGGGTGGGGAGGGGGGTTCAGCCCGTGTCTAAGCAGCTCCCTCTTCTCTTTTTCAGGCTTGTCTGCGCTCTTGTTTCCAAAATCACATGATTGAAATGTGTGGATGCGGTCACTATATGTTTCCTTTACCTGAAGGGGTAAATTATTGCAATAACGAAGATAACCCAGGTTGGGGTAAGAACACGAACAAGGCTCATTGCAGACCCTTCCCGGGGTCCTGGCAGGCAGGAGGGGCGGGAGCAGACATGAGTTTTAGTGCTATTGTAAATGCAACAGGCGAATGGTTTTGGCCTGTGCACAGACTCCCCGTGGCCGTTGGGGTCATTGTTGGGGAGACGGGGTGAAATATTGGTCCTGGCCACGGGCCTCAGGACCTCAGCTTCCGTGCTGCCCCAGGGCAGGTCTCTCCAGGACGGCTGCCTCCAGCCGGGGAAGGCAACGGGGTATCAAAGGGTATCAAAGGAAGATAAAAAGGGGTGATGCTCCAGGCCTCTGCGCCTGAAGAGTTTAGAGACAAGCTGGCCGGAGCAGAGCTCCTGTGAGGATGAGCATGGCGGGGGGTGATGGTGGTCCCCCGGAGAGCAGAGGCCACAGCACGGCTCTGCGCAGGCAGCTCCGGCAGCAGCCGCCCTCCTGCCCCTGCAGCTGGGCAGGGCTGTGCCAAAAACACTGACACCGGGCAAGGTGACTCTACAGAAACCACCTGCGGGAAATTAAAACGTATTTTTAATTTATTATTAAATTCTCTCCGAGTTTCTCAAGGAGAGGAAGGTTAGAGGGGAAGAGAGCAAACTTGTGGAGCAGGCTCATACCTAAGTATTTATTTTATTAAATGAAATCGATATAATCCAGCAAGTGGGGTCCTTATCTAAACAGATGCTTTGATTTTTTGTTTCCGCCAAACAGCATATTGCTATTCATCACTGAGATCAAGTATAAGACACAGGCAGATCTGCATTGACTCTTGTAAGGAAACGTGCAAGTAAGTACCCGTGCCGTTTCTGGCGGCTGTAAAGGTGGAGGGGATCCTGCCTGTCGTCTCCCATCAATCCTGACCTTTCTGAAATGGCAGCAAATCACACGGGGCTGCTTTTCTGCATGAGAACTGAAGTTCCAGTGACTTCAGAGGAAGGGAAACTTCTGTACCAACACTCTCCTTTCCTCTCTCCAGCGACACGCAGTATAAGATGACCATCTCCATGGCAGACTGGCCCTCGGAAGCTTCAGAGGTAACACCGATTTCTTGTTT
The DNA here is from genome assembly GCA_033628505.1 of Tringa tobata. NCBI lineage: Eukaryota > Metazoa > Chordata > Aves > Charadriiformes > Scolopacidae > Tringa > Tringa tobata. Next base: position 35,993 of record JAHREE010000441.1, read on the forward strand.
TGAAACATTCATTAATAACTGCCTGTTCTTAGCCATGTGAATCACCCAGTATTTTCAGAGCTAATGTCCAGGTAGCAAGTGCCTCTTTGCTAAATTACACATTTTCAAATAAACACTAGTGCCCGAGGACAGGAGGAGGGACATGCCCATGGTGGTGCCTCCTCTCCAGGGGTCCTGCACCAGCACCTGCATCTCCCTTGTGACTCCCTTGGGTTCCTGCCCCAGCTGGTACCCAGAGAGGATGCTTCTGCTCAGTTCTGAATAAATTTTGTTTTCCCAGGACTGGATTTTCCATATTCTGTCTTATGAAAGGGATATGTCAACAAATGTGACTCTGGACAGGTAAGTGAAAGGAACAACCACTTTATCTCCTCTATTGAGCCTGTTAACGTTAGATTAACATGAACCTTGGCGATGGGCCAGAGCACACGTGTGCAAATCCAAAGGGAGGACAAGATTTGGCACATGTTTGCCTGGAAGATACATAAAGCAAACATGATACGTACTTAATGCATATCCTCTGCTCTCCGGAGTGGCAAACTGGGTCAGACAAACTCAAACATGCAGTTAAGTTAAAATGGACATTAACTGCAGCCCCTCTGACCAGTTACGTGTAGGAGTCTGGAAGCTCTCGAGCTACAAACCGCCAGGGTCCAGCTCCTGGATCGTAACGTTCATCCCTTCATACCTCTCTGAATCTGCCAACAGCAGCGGCAGCAGGGGGGGTGCACAAAAATTAGGGTAACTGCTGAGAACCTAAACCCTGAATTAGGGGAAAAAGAGGAGGGTTTTTTCCCCCAGGAAAAAAAACAAACCTAGAGAAGCAGGAAACAGTTTCACAAGTATTGGCTGACCCGTGCACGTTAAGCCCCCTGTAACGTGGTCTGTCACGACGCAGCCGCTGTGTGTGCACACACAGGAACACAAGGTGCAGGGCACCGAGGATGGGTGATGGCCCCTCTAAACCAACCAGGGCAGTTGGGAAAAACAAAGCAAACAGCTCCAAAGAAGCTTCCAGGTGCCCAAGTGCTTCTTCAGGAGGAACTTCAGAACTGGACCTCTCCCCTTTGCAGCCAGTGGCACTTTTTAAGTTCTTCCACGTGCCCAGCAGAAGTTTGAGGAGACACCCGTGAGCAGCTCTGGCCGGGCTGTGCCATCCCTTGCCACGGGCAGCTCTGGGAGTGGAGGCACGGGATGCCTGTAGCCTGTCTGTCCCTGCACTGAGCTGCCACCTCTCCCTTACAGAAACGGGATCATCAAGCTGAACATCTACTTCCAGGAGTACAACTACCGCACCATCTCGGAGTCTGCCGCCACCACGGTGAGTGCCACCTCCCATCCCTAAATTGCCAGTGCGGGGCAGGTCACTGAGAAGCAGCACCAGGGAGCACCCCAAGGTGAGGGAGCGGGCAGGCAGGTCCCAGGGGCAGGGGCAGCACCCAGCTCCAGCAGACGGGGCGATCGCTGGGGGCTGATCAGGGACCCGGCTCCACCACCTCGGCTCACTCTGCCTTCCTCCCCGCAGATTGTCTGGCTGCTGTCGAGCCTGGGAGGCCAGTTTGGGTTCTGGATGGGGGGCTCGGTGCTGTGCCTCATCGAGTTTGGGGAAATCATCATCGACTCGCTGTGGATCACCATTATTAACGTGATCGGCTGGTGCAAAGGCCTGAAGCAGAAGCGGGCGCAGGCACGGTACCCCGATGCGCCCCCGACGGTGTCGGAGCTGGTGGAGGCTCACACCAACCTGGGCTTCCAGCACGAGGATGGGGAGGCCCTCCCCAGGGAGGAGGCGCTGCCCCCCGAGCCCGGCACCCCCCCACCCAACTACGACTCGCTGCGAGTCCAGCCCCTCGACGTCCTCGGCCCCGACAGCGACGCAGAAACCGAGTGAGCCGCGCACCCCGTTACCGCCCGACGGCTGCCATCACCGTGCTCAGTTTGGCACTTACTGAGCAATTTTATACTGTCAAAATTAGGAAGGAACTAAGAATCCCTGGCTGTCCTCCCTTCCCCTCCCCGACTGTCCACTGGGAAGAAGCTCTGTCTAATTAACCCCGTAATAAACCTCATAAAGTCAGGCTCTGGCTTTAGCGTGCAGAGTTTGCCTACATCAATAGTGCTATATAATCATTAGTCACCGTTTCTGTTTAACGCATGGGTGGGAAAGCACTTCTCAGTGAGAAAACTGAGGTGGTGGCAGCCACGGAGGACTGTGGCCGGGGTCTGAGGGAGGGCTGTGGCCATGCTGGCAGGTGGTGGCATCCTGGTGGTGGGTGCTGAGACACGGCACAGCGTGTGCTGCACCGAGGGTCGGACACCCCGGCATCGGGACCCAAGCTACTTTTGACTCCTGAGGTCACAGCAGTCCCACCCCTAATCAACTACAATGGAAAAAAAGAGTGAAAGAAAACAATTCCTTTCCTTCTGGAGCCCTGGATGCTCTGTTTGTGCTCGCTGCTGAGGGTTTGTTAACGCTCACGCCGTGGGTGGGCACGGCTGTTAATGTGCCAGAGAGAAATACTCCAGCCTCCATAGAGACCCAGGCGTGGGGAGGAAGTGCCCGGCCCTTTAACAGTTCCACACTTGGCAATAAATAAATTAAAAAGTTGCCTCTAAGTTTCCTGTTGGCAGCAGATGCAGTTTAGCGCTGGCAAGAGGCTGATGGCAGCTCGTGAGGAGGAGGAGGAGGTGCTGTGCTCACCCCAACGTAGGGGCAGGTGGGGGGGGATTTAGTGGTCCCCACGGGGCTGGGTTGAGTGCTGCAGTGAACTCACCCACCCAGAGCCGGTCCCGGCCCCCAGCTTTCCCAGGAGCCCATCACAACCCACCTGGACCTGCCTTAGTGAAGTACTTTTGCAAAACTTCAAGAGGAAACACGATTGTGTGGTTCAATCATGCGACCGGGAACGCGACGTTCTGGGCACGTGGCCCAGCGTGGCATGAGCACGGGGCAGCCACGGCAGCGAGGGGGGTCCCCACTCCTCCTCCCCTTGAAGGTCCCCAAGGGCATGGTGCTCTGGGGCAGAGCGTGCTGAGGGTCTCTCCATCTCTCCTCAGTGGTGGTGGAAGCGGTGAGTCTAGCTGCTGGTGACCACCACAAGCAGGACCAAGGAACTGGGGGATGATGTGCCAGATGAGATGCCACCAGCACGACTGATGCTGCCCCATGGGGGGGGACTTCTGTGTTCAAAACTCACTGAAAAAGTCAAACCCTCAATGACCAGCATGTAGCTGCTCTAAGGCTGCCGCAGTAGCTACAAGACAATAACACTAGAATATCTGCAGCCTTAACTTTATGACTTGATTCATGATTTTTTTAAAATTTTATGATTGGCTACAAAAGTAGTGGCAACTTAAAGTTTTGGTCTTCTATTACTTCTGATACCTGAGGTTTTACAGACATTTTCCAATTTCACTTGGTGATCATAAGAACGAGAAGCTTAACCACATTTTTAAAAGGAAACTCAGATTCTTAAATAAGGAAATAGCTTTGGAAATCACATTTTGATTGGGATGAGTAGAAAAATAGGGGTAATTTACAGTCATTTGCAGCCACAGAATACCTAAAGTAATATGGAATAAAAATTCAGATTCATGGAACACCTTCTTAACAAGTCCACATGCTGCCCCCAGCCCCTTATCCATCAGCTGGTTCTCGTTTGCAAGAGCAAATGACCAACAGCCCAGGAAGATGCTGCTCTATAAGGAACCCATCTAACCCTGGGTACGGCATGAGCTCAGCAAGCACATAAAACTGACTGGAGCAGTGACAGGGCAGACGAAAGGCGGTCAGGATGCTCGTAAAGACAGAGGAATCCAGCTCTTACAAGTTGTCCTAGACTTTTCCTGCCCGACTCCTCACTTCGTTTCTCCCTAAAGGGGTGGTTCCCTCCCTGAGCATCACAAAACCTCAGCGCAGCCTCCTCTACCAAAAAGGAGAATTCTTGTAAAGTGACAGCACTTCATCTCACATCGCAGCAGTTGGGAACAAGCACCTGACACCATCCCCTTCCAATTCAGCGTTCAACGTGTGCACGAAAGCTAACACTTCTCTTGACAAAGACGTCCAAAGGATTTCACAACAGTGAAAAAAAACTGCTCCCTGCAAAAGACACAATAGAGCAGTTGCTTAAAACACTAGGAAAGCCAAGAACAAAAACCTGGGCCTCTATTCCCACGCTCTCACCATCAAACACCACTGTCAACATTGCTACCAATAAGTCCGGTTGTGCGGGAACCCAAATAGCTGTTCAAACATAAAGATACTACAGAGACATCAGATGCTTTTCTGTGTCACAAAACAACCACCCTGAGCCTGTTCCTTGTGCTGATGAAATAGCGAAGAGCTCGCTGTGACGATACAGGTAGTGGAGAGAGGGGGAAGGCAGAGCTGTTTTCCCAGGCCAGCCCTCTCCAAGGGTTTCCAAAGGTTTCTCCAAGCCCTCTCACTTTCCCACTCCAAACCCTGGGGTGGGTTCTGGTGTCTGCTGCCACAGAGCCGTTAAGGGACAGAAAGGGCAGCAGCAGGTCTCAGGCAGCCTGTGCTTTCCAGTTTCTCACACCACCAGCTCCAGCTGGGTTCCTTCCCCAGGGGCCATTCGCCTCAGAAACACAACAGCAGCAGGCAGAGAACAGCATAAAAAATCCTCACCTTCTAGCGACGAGGCAGGGGAAGGACAGGAGAGGCTCAGACAGTGAGATTCACCCACCTCACACCAAGGGTAAGGTGGAACAGCATGTTCTTTGGCAGGACACAGACAGTTTACAACTCCGGTTACTGCTGGTTTATAGAGGGCGTCTGACAAGTAATAAAAGTGGAAAGTGTCTCCAGTACTTGACTGCAGCTCTTCACTGGTTTGGCTCTCTCCCCCAAAGGGACTGATGGCAGGTATGCGTGTGCGCACAAAGGGGCAAAGAGGAGAAAACTGCAGAGTAAGTAGAGAAAAGGGGAAGAAAGATGTTTTTTCCCTTCCAAAACAGAAGAGTTTTGGCATTCCAGTTCTGGGCCATCTCTGTATTTTGTCCAGTTTTCTCCTAAGAAACAGGCTGTGGGAGTGTTGGAAGCACACTCTGGCTGAACGACTTGTTTTACAAGATCTATATAGAAAGCTTTAATAAATTTACAGGAAAACAACACTTTCATTAAATTTCTTATAAACCTCATAGCTTTCAGTAGAATCCATTAATCGCACAAGGAACAACCTACAAAACTGGTTTTATTCTCAGGGCTGAGCTTGATCATGCTTCATCTACTAATTGATGAGACTCTCTTCCTGACTTTGTGAATAATGACAGACTTGAGCGATAACGATTGCCTCCAGGTAAGAGAGCTTCCAATCAGTCGATCTTTGTTGCACCTACCCCATAATTTTAGATTCAGAATTGATTAAATTTTCTGAAAAAGACAGTCATCTCACCGCCGTGAAGCATGAACTCCTCAGCAACGGGCAGAACATTTCTAGTCAGAAGCCAGCACTGCTAAGCCAACTCAAGGTCATCCAGGTAGTTTTTGGTAAATTTGGTGTAGGACATCTTTCCTCATTTCTCAAGATGGAAAAACAGAACAAGCTTTTCCTAGACAAAGACGTTTATTAAAAATTATTGAGAAATAAATTCCCCTAATCCCCAGAGACATCTTCACTGTCCCTGCAAAATTTGTAGGGAAATAAAGCCAACCCAAACAGTTCAGCCCTTGACCAGTGTGCAGCAGGGATGGTGCAGCTAGCACTCCAGGCCCCTCATTGCCGCGATGCTGCTGGCCATCCTGCGGGGCACACTTTTTGCAGCTTGCCGGTAATCCTCTGGTTTTGCCTTCAACAGAGTTACAATATTTTGCAGTGTTCTTGAGGGCTGAAGGCCGAGGGCATCCATCACGTTTATTAGATAATCTGTAAGATTAAGGATAAACATGGATTTGAACAGGCAACAGACACTCTTCGTTCTCCACGGCAGCTGGAATCCTGTCACCGTTAGCTTAAAAACACAGAAAGCGGCAGTGTGTTTGGAATTTAACTGTACTGACTGGTGTGTATTTTTTGGCTTCCTGTGCACTAATTTAGACAACTCTCTGCCTTGTTGAGAGGACTGAGACACATTCTGCCACGTTTCAGGACCCACACACAGCACCCTCGGGGTGGTCAGTCACCACGGGCACAGAGAAAGGATCGCAATCGCATTTTCAACGGCTTGCCACAAAGCTGGGCAGTTCTGCAGAGGTGAAGGGCTGTTCCAGCTCACCGAATCGATGTCAGCTGGGGAATGAAGGATGGCAGGGAGTACCCTGAGCAACCAGCCTCTAATCCACTTGTTTGTTCTTAAATAATGCCCAAAAAAAAAAGAAAAAAAAGATTCAAGCTGAGTTCCCTGGCATCGAAGCACACGTTCAGGTGAGCTGAGGAGGAGATATTGTCTGTATTCTTATTTTTAAGCTTGGCCATAGGGAAGACAGCATGCATGATTTACAGCAGGGAAAGGACTAACTGGCATTTACAACAGCTGTAGTGGTCTCAAGGTGACGCTTTCATCAGCTTTGGATAAGAAAAACCCATCTCCTCCATATCATAGAATCATTTAGGTTGGAAAAGACCTTTAAGATCACCAAGTCCTGCAAAAACACCTCCCCGAACACATTCCATCAGTCCTCTCTCAGTCACTCTGCATGGTGTGGGAGAAGGCAGAGATGACCAACATGTGCCAGCTACGTCCCACTTGACTGCTGAAAATTTCTCCTTGTTGAAAGGACCTTCAGTCACCTTCAGAGCAGCAGGGTAATAAGTTAACCATAGCGGGGGAGCTGATCCTATGTGTCATGTAAAAAATGATGCTGGTCAAGTGCTCCACAACAACTTTTAGAAGGCCTTTAGCTGATCCTCCCTACTTCAGCTACCAAGTGAATGAAAGAAATCAACCAGCTACTCCCTTCGGAATCCACCGGAGAACTTCCCAACAGGTTGGCACATGCTGTGTACCCCCTGTATGGCATATACTGTCACTACATGGCACTCAATGAGAAGGGAAAGAGCAGTGCCACATTTGAAAAGATTATATATAGATATTTCTTGCTGAGACTGCCTTGTAAGGGAACTCTCTCAGTCCAGAAGGACTATGACTTCCCCAGTCAAAAGCACAAAGCAGTGAAAGAGCAGGAGTCTACCAGACCATCACCCTCCCCTCAGAGAGGAATGTGACAGAACGCTGCAAAAGAGAAGCTGTGAACCACTGCACCGTGACAGTTATCAGATCAACATGCTCACAATTAAAGGAGAAACCGAGCCTGCAGTTTCTCCAGATCTAACGTAACAACAGAGGAGCCCACATGTTACAGCAACAGTTCTCAGGACAACGTGTGCACGGAGCTTACCAATGTCTGTGGCAAGCTGCTTCGTCGAATGTAGGGTGAGCTCTGGTATCTGCAGGATGACTTCGCAGTAAGTTTGCATGGTAGCTCTGGCGATGGAGCCCAGCCAGTAGTCAGCCATGTTGTCCAGCTCAGGTAATTCATCTCCTGGACAGAAAATTCTCGTTAGCTGTCAGCAGGCTCATTCACCTGCGCTTGCTGGTTGGGTAACAAAGCGTAATTCATAAATGCTTAAGTGTTTCTTCAAAGAGACATTAAGGTATTAGGAATCAGAGTTTATCAGCTGGTTTTGGAGTAATCAAAGCCATTACATATCCTCCCTGATCCTATACAACATCGAAAAATCAAGACCCAAAACTCTTTACTTTATTACTTCTCCAAGTTAAGTCATTTCCAAAGGGCTGCCAGGTGATCAGGCTGGCATCAGAGGCACTGCCTGGAGTGCTCTATAGGATCATCTCCCAGGAGCAGTTTACAAACCCCTGCAACGACAAGGTGGTTTTTTCAAGCCCCAAAGGCATTTTGTGTTCATAAGTGTTTTGAAAATTAACAAGCTCTTAAACATGTAAATGCTTTAAGATGACAGAATAAGACTATTCTCAGAAGAGCATATTCTCGGAAGGCTACAGGAAGACTATAAATACCAAGTTTTACGCTTCCTTGATTGTCAGTGGAAATAAACACCAAGAAGAGATTAACCACAGCAAACCATGGCGCGCTGCCAGCCTGCTGGGAAGCATTATGTAGCTACTGTTGTTAACTGCAGCAGGATTAATGACACAACAGGTAAGGACAGCCACCTGAAGAATGAACACAAGCCAAAACTCAGCTTGCTGCAAGAAATTAAGGAACGATGTGCAGAAAGAACTCGGTCCATTCCGGGGAGAAAGTTTTGAAGAGGCACCTGGGCCACAGCTGTTGCAGCAGCCACCATCAGCACCCACTGAACTTCCCTCAGCACAGGGGGTTTAATCATTGCGGCTGGGATCGAATCACTAAAGACCCCGGTGGCACAGGTAGTAGCAGTGGAACTCCAATGATTTTTAAGCTGGAGTTAATGTATGATGAAAAAAAGAACTTAAATGAAGCAGTCAGCATTCCAGGATTGTGTCCTTACTGAGCAAGAACCTGACTAGGAAGACTAGAAACATGGTCAAACCCTTATGAAATTCCCAAAGATGCAAAACCTGTCCAAACCATGACAGCCAACAGGCTAGTTTCTGGCTATGGGCTCCTACCCTTTGTCACAGATGGGCACAGGTTAGCACATCACACAGGGTATAACAGTAGGTTTTCCCAGATTTACAGAGAAAAAAAAAGAAGCAGAGGAAAAAGTTGTTTACAAGAAAACAACATTACTATCCTGCTTGAGAACGAATGTCTATTCCTGAAAAAAGCAACTCAGGGGCTCCTCTCTTTCTAGGGGACTGCGATTCTCAGCAGGGTCATGGGCACTGCAGATTTTGTACTACAAGTACTTAGTGTAAAATTAAGCTTATGAGACATTCTCTCCAGATTTCACTAGGGTTTGAAGCTGGTAAGCTTCATACTGGGTTCGTTTCTTGCAAGAATCCCAGCTTAGATACTGTCTGGGGATAAGAACACACTGTATGATCCCTGATGCAGGGTTGTTTCCTTCAGTAGATGGGGACATTACACGAGAGGGTCAGCCACCCTGGCAACTCACCGTTTCTAAACATGGTTACAAGCTTCCTCTTTGCTATTCCTTGCTGTGCACTCCCGCCAGCTCTGTTGCATAGTAGACCTCTTAGGAAGTGAATTTATATCACTTGATTGATCTATTTTTTTAGAGAAACTAGGGCAGAAAAAGTGAATACTTTTCTGTGGGGTTAAAGAATAGGAACAGCTCTACTATGGAACCAGCACAAAGGAGAGGGCAGGAGCGCAAAGCTGGAGCAAGACTCCCCCTTCAGCAAGCTGTTGGACAGTCCAAGCCACTCCGTGAACTGTACTCCAATGGACAGGCTGGTAAGGAGCAGAAGCTGCAAAACTTAACTTGAAGTCTTTCAGGTGAGATGGTTCAACGGTTCTCTACAGAGTTTGGGAACTGACCCCAAGTACCTCCTGTTCACCCCCTGCATGCAGAATATTAAATGCTACTCCAACTCCAAAACAGTAATACTTGAGAACCTGCACCCCAAACCACAGCTTTAATGAATGCTAAACTTGAAAAGTCCAAGCTAAAGCTTTTGGTTTGAATGAAGCGGAAGACGTTTTACTCATTATTTAGAGGCTTCTCCTAGGTATTACCAAGAGACTGCTGGAAGAAACAGCATGACGAGATGATAGGAAATGGATCTCAAACAGTTTTGTTACAATCACACCCGAGTAATATCAAAACACGAAGGTTTTCCCCCAGACACCTCAAGTCTTTGGTTTCACCCTACCTTGTTCTGGGGGGTAAGGCAGTTTTCCAGCATGTAATGCCAGTTCCAAAGCAGAATCCTCTTGAGTGACAAATGGCTCAAGGTGAAGAGGAAGCGACATAATATATTGCCCAATCTAGAATAAAAGCACAAAGAGCTGAGTCACTGAACAAATGTGAAGCAAGTACTTTGCTAGAGAAAAAAAGTAATCCACACCTGAAAGCAGAAAGCTGAGCTTGACAGCAGCTCACTAACCTACATTTATTAGAAACAAGTTGTCTCTTGCTCATTGTTACACTTTGTACAGGAAATAATTTTTCACAAGGTCAGAGAACCAACCATTGAAAAAAAATTAACTTAAAAACTTGTAGAGAGAACTGTTACTCCAAGCAAATCCTTGATCTCTGGAGCTTTCCTGGCAATTTGTTTTCTAGAGTAGAATCTAAGAGACTCAATCAAACAAAACCATAGAAGAGGAAACAAGGATTCAAGTGACAATACAATCATGAATTACAGAAATGTATTACTCCCCAACAGGGACCGTGTTCACGAATTCACACACATGAGCTACATAACTTCGGAATACAACAAATACTGCACTGTCTCTGCTGCTACAGAGAATCTTCCCAGGTGCAGCTACAGCTCAGAGTACTCTGCCTCCCCATTACGGAGTGTGCTCATCAATAGCTTTTTTCCTGAGCTCACATCACCTGCTTTTTCTTCTACATAGCACATATGCCACATCAATTTCTTTTCTGAACTCTAGTTTTCGGTTTTCAATTTTACTGCTCAATGTAGTACTGCTATTTCAAGACTACCCAAGACAAAGCCATGGCTCAGTCTTGGCCCCCCTATCTCTCAGCAGCAGGATAAAGGGTAGATGGGAAAAGATGTCAGAAAACAAATGCTTTGCATCTGAACTTTTCTGAAGTTCCTCTTTGCCTTGGACAGGCAGAAACGTCCTTTGATTCCTCACAGAATCGAGGAACAACCACACACATCTCAGCTTTATCTTTCAATTAAAGTAGCTGGAGAGCACATTCAGCCCCTTACCAACCATCCATGTCTCTCCTGGTGAACTGTGCTCATTAGAAAGCTACTTAAAAATTCAGTAGCAACCTTTCCATGAAGTTTCACCTGATAAACTGCCCATGAGCTTTCTAAACCTCGCAAAAGTCTCTCAGCTAAATTCAAACTACCCATGATAAAACCATCCCACACATTGGGAGGAGGAGGAGGGCAACGAAACTGGTGAAGGGCCTGGAGAATAAATCATACGAGGGGAGGCTGAGGGAGCTGGGACTGTTTAGTATGAGGAAGAGGAGGCTGAGGGGAGACCTCATCACTCTCTACAACTACTTGAAAGGACACTGTAGAGAGGTTGGTGCTGGTCTCTTCTCACAGGTAATTAATGATAGAACGAGAGGAAATGGCTTCAAGCTGCAACAGGGTAGGTTTAGACTGAACATTAGGAAGGAGTTCTTCATGGAAAGGGTGGTCGGGCATTGGAATAGGCTGCCCAGGGAGGTGGTTGAGTCACCATCCCTGGATGTGTTTAAGAGACGATTAGATGTGGTGCTGAGGGATATGGTGTAGGGGAGGACTTTGTAGATTAGGGTAGATGGTTGGACTCGATGATCCCAAGGGTCTCTTCCAACCTAGATGATTCTATGATTCTATGATTCTATTGAGTGACTACCTATTTCTATACATTTCTTTTTTAAAGCTTTAAAAGCAGAGTATTACAGTCTGTAGGCCACAAGCCAGAGGAACCAAAAATATTAGAAGCTTTTGGTTGCAGCCTGTCCTTGAAAAATCCGTTCCCTGTGTGATGCCCAGAATGAGAATAATATAAAAAATGTGCTTATCAAATTATACTTTGTATTGAGATAATAATAACCGCTATTAATATCTGAACTGCAAATTTGGCAGCGACTTGAAACACCAATGAGGAGAAGGGGAGAGCAATCTGAAGGCTGTTCAGCAGCACTGAACTGCAGCGTGCGTAGTCAGAAGGAATAAACAGCTCACTCTCCTTTTCCACTCGGACATCCCCCAGACACTGCCAGAAAGGTTTCATTGTTATTCCATCAGAAAGAGAAACCAGGGAGTCACATGGGGATTATAAGGGTAAGAGCTGAAGACTTTTTTTAACTTCACAGTGTGATTAAAACACCCCAATACACATTGCAGGAAATTCTAAGCTACATGGGCTGCATTATGAAGATATGGTCAGTATTCCCCCCTGCAAACAAAAGTTGGCATTTCCCACCCTATTACGAGAGTTCATACTGTAAACAGTGCAGTTCAACAGGGAAGAACCTCTCCTTGTGCTCCTGATGTTCTTTTGCTACTCCAGAACTTGACAAGGATTTCTTACGTTGCTGATATATTCCAGAGGAGTCAGGCTGAAGTTTGGCAGGTCATCTGTCAGGGTCTCACCAATGCCACCAGAGCTCCAGCCCTGTAAGGCAGAAAAGTGCAGAATTCATCTGTGACTTTCAGGAGCATGAAGTCTATCAGTAGTCTACGAAGGGATCACCCAAAGACATGACCTGTGACTACTCAAGGACTTCTAGAAAGCAGAACACAGATGGTGAGAAAACTGCTACCCTCATCCTCCCTCAGGCCCAAAACACACACCCCCTTTCCACACAGATCCCTGTGGGAAATACATGCTGACACCAGTTAGAAAAGCAACGTCTCAAACAAACATCAGAGCTTGCAAACACAGCAGCCTGTTGTCAATGCTGTGGGTGAAGGAAGGTAAACTTTTTCACTGACTGTAACTCATGGAAGAAATGTGATACCAGAGGGAAACATTCTGAAAAGGAGAAAGGTTAAGCAACCTTGTACTCCACCCCAAGGGATCCCGGGGGTAAACCTTGCCAGTTCAGAACAGGTCGATGTACTCATTACTCACCTCCATCTTTGGAACGAGTAAGAGTTGTTGTTTGATGCGAAGAAAAACAGAATCAAAAGCCAAGTGGTGTGCCAGCTGGTTGAGGCGGCTTAGGGCAGATCGAGATGAAGCCAACAGGTTGTGGTTACTTGTACCTTTTTCCTAACACACAGACACAGAAAAGTGATTACACACAGAAGTCTGAGCACAGAAAAGCTATGTTGAAGAGGTCTTTATTAGGCCATCCTAATACAAAAGAGCTACCCTCTGCAATGGCACAGCTTGTTTCCTTTGGGATGCCCTATTCCAACCAGCTATTCAAGAAATAACTGCGCACTGCTCCCTGAAACGTAGAACAAAGAATCAGCATCACATTCTGGCCACACCAGGCACTGGTACAGGCCAGATACTGAGAAAATTCCAGGGAAGATGGCAAAACCGCCTTTTAGTCAAAGGGCACAACAAATTGATTCCCTGCATGGAATTAAGCAGAGGTTTTACATGAAGGGTACCAATGGACCTTGACTATTTAGCAAAGGTTTAAAGTCAAACATTTAACCCTGAAAGCAGAGCTGCAAAAGTTGCAGGTAAATTAAGTGCAAAAGAAATCAAAACACTCTGAGGAAATAAGAGACAGAACTCATAACCTTGACTTCACTACTGCATGTGACCAACGATGGCAAACATAACTTAGATCCACAAGAAGATAACTAGAGCCATTCTACCCTGTTCACAGATGCATGCATGAACGATCTTGTAGAATTATATTTCAGAATGGATATGGCAGCAGAGCGTAAGTGGCAAAAAGAGTCTTTAGAAGTCAGTATGTGGGCTCCAGAATTTGAGATGGCTCCAACACAATCTTCCCAATGCTTTCTGCAACAAGATCTCCCTCAGCTGAACTGATAAGGGCATGTTCACAAAACACAGCCAGGATCTGGGGAGAGATGGAATGAGCCCAGACTTCCTGGGTTTGGACATTTCATTTCTCAGCAGATCAATCGGTGTCTCTGTGGAAGACCTGGAACATAGCCCACCAAAAGGCTGCAGCTCAGGATGAAACATAATCAGGCTGCAAGGGGAATCCAGGTCTCATCTCCCAAATGTGGGCCCAACAGCACCCTGTGATAGAGACAGGCTCTCCCAGGCACCAAAGCTACCTTTAGAGTATAAAGTGTTTCCATAAGGCTTGCATACTCAGATGGATTCTCCTTCAAAAGATAATTGTATTCCTGCCAGGGATTCTTTACAGAGCTCTTCTTTTCTGCAGAACTGCTATCCTGATACCCAGAAAAACTACAAGGGCTGTAGGAGTCTGAGAGATACTTCCCAGCAGTTGATAAAATCCTGAAAATAAATACACAAAAGTCACCAGCAAAATCCTCCAAAATCAGCACTGTTCCTCTCATCCTGGTCCAAGGACCAACACTACCTTTATGTAACTTCAAGGGAAAAAAATATTCATTGGTAGCAGACACTAATTACAGTCTACTCTCATGTCTACTGTGCAACTCAAAACCTGCAAAAATAATGAGATGAAAAAGAGAGAATGTGTCTCTCTTCTGCGAGAGACATTCTGCTCGCAGAATGTCTAGCAAATACGGAACAAACCTGGTCTCCTGTGCACTGCAGGGCACTGTGTCTTATACAAAGCACAGGCACTCGTCAGACTAAAGCATTTATTCGTACAATAGGCTGAACAGTGCACTGCTTACAAGCAACAAAAGACCTACGTGCTGCCTGTGCTTGACGCTCCTCAAGTTACAAGGCATCGATTAGTTAAGGCACACCTCGATTCATTTCAGCAAATGATTCATGCCCCCTGTCACAAGGCGGGTGAGAATCTTGCCAATTTGATCTGGTGGAAAATTCCCCAATCTGGCAGTTCCATTTGACACCCAGCCAGGTATCCAAGAAAAAGGATTCTTGTGACTGTCGCAGGGCACACGACTGTGACCCATCTCTGACATTTCAAAAAATGGGGAGGGGCCATGGGGGGAAATCACAATGGCTCTGCTTTCCCTCCATCACCTACGCAACAAAAGTACCTTGGGGTTTGTTTTCTTTCAACTTGGTACCTATGTTGACAGCTCATGAATTAAGTTCAGCAACACTTACCTGTTGGCCAGTTGCTGCTCAAAGTCTCCACACTGACGAAGGAGCTCACCACAGGTAGTAATTATCCTGGGAAAGAACAAGACAAAAACACATGTTGTGAGATCTGAGGCAGATAATGCCAGTCACCCCCCCAGACAATCCATCTCAGACACATGTCAAGTAATTAAAAAGTGCAATAACCAAACCACAGCCCACAGGGGACACATCTGTCAAGAGTTAATTCGACTATTAATTCTGCATCCATTTGATAACATACTGATTATTTTTTTTTTGCCCAACAGCCTCATCCACATGCTACTTCTTGTCATCGTGGCTAAGGCCAGCTCAGTGTCACTGGGAAAAATTCTAAGAGCTGCTGATATTTCAAGTGGTATGACATGCAGTCTTGCTCCAGACAGGATGGAGAGGCTCACAGCACCTACTGTGCCAGCAGCAACCTGAAACCCAGTCTCTAACACTAATGGTCCCAGCAGCACTGCAGCTAAGTGGGCACAGCCCCGCAAGCTGCACTAAGAACTTGTGTAAACTGACCCCAAGTAATTCCCTTCCAACTTTGGTACAAAAATCAGTTCTGATCCAAACAAAAAAAAAATCCCCTTTACCGGACAGAGTTTTGGAATGCAGTCCAGTCCTCCTGGAAAAGGGAATCTGATAGCACATCATCCAGTTTACATTTCTTTCGTATAGACTGCAATGTATTTGTAAAGTCAGATGTATACCTGTAGTGAGAAATAGAGAAAAGATAAGCATAAGAGAATGCACTTCTGAATGAAAAAGCATAAACCAGCATAAGAGAATGCGATTTGCTCATTCAGTCTTCTACAAGGGTCAAAGAAGAGCCAGAAATATTAAAAGTTCAGAAGAGACACTGTTGTGAATGTGAAGAACTGATCAGCCACAGCCCACTCAAGCCTACGCTAGAAGACAGGAAGAAACTCAGGGTGACAGATTATGTGGGCTACTTCAATTTCCTGTTACTACGATCTCTCCACTCCCATGCAAAGGTAGGAGTAAGACATTTTTTTTATCACAACGCTAACCACATGTTCTAGGGGAGACCAGAAAAAGTTTATAAGGCTACTGCTACTACAACATCACTTGGCTCTTACTCCAGGAACACAGTGACAACAATCTCATGAATTTGTTTTCTCAGCTACTCGCCAGATGAGAACATGGATAAAAAGTAGAACATTTTGTTTTCCACACACCCTCTTTTTTTTTTTTTAAATAATGCCCATAAGCTGGAGGCATGCACATTGCTATGTAATTTTCTATAAAGAAGGTGAGATCAGAGAAATGCACCTTCCTCTTTCCCACAGGGCAGCAAGGTAACAGTTTGATTTATACCTTGTGAGCAGCTCTTTCGATATCAATAAAGTACAAGGAGGTAATAGGTATTGGAATATTATCTAAGTGGGCTGTCAGGGATACTTTAAGACAAGAACTTACCCTAATGAGCGAGGTTCACTGTATCTCGCACTTACAGGCAGATTCTGAATGTGAGGTCACTTGTCCCAGTAAGTATGCAGTTCCCCACTGAATTCTACTTTCATCACCTTAATTTGGTTTTGTCTTATTGTTTTGGGAAACATTTTCCACTCCAAAAGTATGCATTAAAATGAAAATTCAGCCCAACCAGAAAAACAACTGAGAAAAGTCTGCCATTTAGCCACAAAAAGCTTCCATTTTTCCCCTAAAAAATAGTCACTGCCTGAAGTGGTAGGAGGGGATATCAGATGATGCCTACTACGGTTACAGGTACTTTCCGCTCTCAGTCATTTTCCATCAACTACAAAGTCCTCGGCCAAAAACTGAATACTTGCTACTCCCTTAGGATAAATGCAGCAGCGTAACTAAAAGCACCTTACTTTGTGAACAGAGCTTTCAGGGCCTTAAGGAGCCCACACACTCCCAGTCCATCAGTGAGTTTGATGCAGTTGTCGATGGCTCCAGAAGCCAGAATGAAGAGTTTGTTGACTGAATGGTTCAGTTCCTGGACACAGTCAATTACTTCCCAGTGCTCCTAAATAACGACAACAAGTTGAGCCTGACTCTTCTTTTAGTGAGTATCCAGCCATTAAAGACACCTTGTGTAACACATCGTTCTCTCAGTATCTCGTGACACACTTAATGGAGAGCAATGACGGTTGCTTCCACCCTCCTGCACGGTGACTGTTAATAACTCAGGCTGACAAATCCCATGTTTACCAAGTCTTCAAGGAAAAACAGTTCTGCCAGCAAAAGAATCTTCCACAAAAAGGACTTCCCTCCCCACAGTCTTCCTCTTAATAAATTCTATCGAACCTGAAGCAGGTTCTTGGTTGATAGTAATATTTTCGTAAAGTCTTTCTCCAACAAATCCACACAGTGCCAGTTACTGGGTGAAGGACCAGGAGAAAGGAGCTACCTCCAACCTGACAGTGCTGCTGAAATTAACTTTATTTCTTAAACAGAATTTACTTAACAGCATCAAAATATACTGCAAATAGGAAACGTAACAACAACAAAAAAACACTAGAGGAGGAAAGAATAACTATGGCAAAGACCCTTGTAGGTGCTCCAAGCCTCTCCCTGTGTAATCGAACAAAGACTGCTACGTTACCAAGGGCACTGCACTGATCTGAATGAGAAGATTTTCTTCTTCCAGGTCTCCATACTCAAGTTGATAGGGCTTGTATGGACCATACACCGCTTCCACCAGTTCCATCACTTTTACCAGGTTCTGTTCCTCTGCAAAGAATCAAATGTTTAGTCTACAAATAGACAAACATGCTACTAAAAACCTTATTTCAAGCAACATGCAGTAATTCTTCAATTAGAGCCTGCTGCCTACATAGGCTTGGAATGTTGCCCAACAGCTTTTAGTTTCAACTACACAGATTATTTTTTTTTTTCATTTTTCTAAAAACAAGGTTATTATCTCTACCTGCTTCCTAAAACCAAGATGTTCTACCTCAACAAGTGCCTCAAGAAAATTATCACTCACTGCTCCAAAACAGCCTGGGTGACAAAAATCAATGAAATGTTCCAACCTACAGTAGAAGGAAGGTATTGAAACCATCTGAAAAGTGAAACATGTTACTCCCACAACTTAAAACAGGGGCAATCCTCGTTTACCAGAAAGCCTGGTTCATACTTAAAATAACTGACACTAACTTAATTCACTTAGAACTATTACTTCATGGTGTTCATCAACCAGAGCTGAACATGAACCATGAACTCAATATCTCGGTGCCATTGTGTTGAGCAGGGAGCTGAAAACCCAAGCAAAAAACAGATCTGAATGATTATTTTTCAAATTGGAACTGGACACTTAGCTGTTATCATGAAGTTTAGCCAAACTCAAACTAGCAGCAAACCATAATTACATTGAATCCCAGACTTCAGAAAAAGCTTTTATGCCCTAAGGACAGACAAGCAATACAGCAGGTTGTCCAAAGCCTGTGCTACCTCCATGCTTGGATGTTCTCAAGATCAGACTGGACAATACCCTGAGCAACATGGTCTGAACTCATAGTAGACCTTGCTTGGAGCAGTAGGTTGGACTAGATCTTCTCCCGAGGTCCCTTCCAACCTGAATTATCCTATGAATCATAACTGAACCCTTCCCTCACATACACATACGTAGGAACTGGTTTGACCCTGTTCTACTGAGTCACCTGGCCTTCCCATTCTTGGGATACTTCTCTTCCCAAATGCCTCACCCCACAGCAGAAGAGATGGAAATAAAGAATTATTTTTTTCTTTTTAAACACAGTTAGTTAACAGTTCAGCAGCTGCCTTCCTATTCCATAATCTTCTAGAAATTGATATAATTTTTCAAGTTATAATTTCTATTACGTAACACAAACGAAGGTAAGGATAGAAAATGACTGACAAGAGTATGCAATCATAAAGACAACAAAAACAGTCATACTCCTTGAAATTGCCCAATAATCATAATTTACATGATCAAGCAAGAATCTGGGCTTAAATAGCTCAAGACAATGTTATGAGGAACCAAGTGCAGGTAACACAGCATTAGGAATGTTCCATTAGTTTTAATTTAGGATTTTCCCATAGTCAGTCTTTGAAGGGGCCCTACCAGATTAATAAAGGACTATAAATAGCCAACAGTTCAAGTCAGGCATAAATCTAGGTAAACACAGCACTGCACTACTTTGTGGTTTGTGGGAATTATTCATCAAGCCATGACCAAAACGAGATGACAAACATCATCAGGTAAGGAAAGCGCAGGTTATATTTTGAATCAAACACTGAGGATGCTGCTAGGGAATAAACTACCAATGATTAGAAACAATATTTGAACCCACATTTTCACTTGATTAAATCATAAGACAGCAGCAACAGAAAAAACACAAAACAGAAATTAGGAATCTGATGGGTGCAGCTTTCAAGCAGGTTTTCTCTTGTTTAGAAAGGTGCGACTTAATTCCAGGGAACTCCTTAACTTTTATGCTTTAGTGATCTTTCGCAATGGGTTTCACAGATAGCTTCCCTACAGACATTTCCTCATCCATTAGACAGAAGAAATACTAATGCTTGTAAAAGGAAAAGTCCTAATAATTATTTACTCTAGACAGCAAGCATGGTCAGATAGCTCTGCTTCAGTAAGCTCACTCAGTATTGTGTCAACAGCTTTAGTGTAAGATAGATATATATACATACAAAAAGGTGCAAATGCCATGTAACTGGTCAATATTGTAGAAGAGATAATCCCTCCCTCCATGTAAAACTAAAAAAAACCCCACAATGGAACTTAACAAAGGAGTTGACCAAACAAAAGGACAAAATTCAGTGCAAAAGCCTTACTCAGGTTTGGCAGCATTGCTACTTCCAGCCCTTTTGCGAAGTGGATGGTGGCATCGTAGAGCTCCAGCAGCTTATTCAGCTTGGTTTCTTGGCCCGTTCTCTCCATGGCAGTGCTGAGGCAGACAGGGATGGAAGGCACCAGTGCTCCCAGAGTCTGAATCAACAACACAGTCACAATTTCATGGGGGTTCTTGAAAACCTGTGGTAAGAGAAAAGCTATTAGTGAATGCACTTGATCAACTCCACTAGCATAAAATGTGTTACAGCCTTTTATTTTGACTTTTTTTTGTCAACTCTTCTTGCTCATTTGCTTTGAAATCTGGGATCACCACGAGTCTCCTGCAGAAAGGTCACCATGGATACTGAATAGCATGAAAAAGGTCCAAGAATTCTTCAGAAAGCAGAACCAACACAAGAGATTGAGTGACACAAGCTTTATCTCATGTGCCATTTCTCTCTCGCAATCTCCAATTCAAAGAATATCTGCTAAAATGTAAGCTGACATCTGACCTGTAATTCACATCGAATCATTAGGCAGAAAAAATACATTTCAAGGAAACACTGAGCTCCACTGCAGTACAGGCCTAGCACTTGCACCAGGTTTTCTAACATGAAGATAAGAATCTCTTACCCTTCATGGATGAAAAACTCCTACAGGCTCAACAATATGAACTTATTTCTTCATTTCACTAACGGACAATAACTTTTTTGGATCCTACATTGTTCTCGGTAGGAAAAACAAGTACACAGACTCCAAGAGGTGATAGCAGAAGCCCTAAGATATATTACACAGAGTGACACAAATCAGTCCAATATGACCTTGAGGGCTTCCTCCAGGCCAAGTGATAAAGCAATCCAGGCATTTCAAATGTCTTGCAACAGAACACATTTGCAACACCGACAAATTAGATTTAACTTAAGACACAGATGAAAGTGATAGAGCAGCTTTAACGTCAATAACACAGCAACCTTGCTATCGGTACAACACCAGAAATCAAATTTTGTCTGCAAGAGCTGGGCAAGAAATAGAAAATAGGTTGCAAACCCTGTCCTGCATTGATAAGGCACAGACTATAACTCAAGAGGGAGCACCAATGAACTATTCCAAGCTTTATGAGAACGTGCTCAATCTCCTCCTCTCCCATATGCTGTACCAATACCAAACAGTCACCGCACCTGTGTAGCCCACTGAAGCTGCGAGTGCCAGGTCCCGAGGAGTGTGTCATACAGTTCAGTCAACTGGCGATTTAAGCTTAAGTCACTCTGGCAAAGATCCTGCCACACTGCCACCAGCTGCACCTGCAGGGGAAATAAGAACCGTTCTAAGAGGAGAACTGACAGTCCACAGATCCAGCTTTTGTTATTTCAAACCAAGAACTTCCCATACAAAGCGCTTTTGCTAAAACACAATGCCCACCCTTGCTCCTCTCTCCAGACTTAAACATAACATTTTGCTATAATTCAGCACCACAGAAGGAAGAGACTTTCAGCATGAAGCTAGAGGCTTCTTAGTCGACTCAAAGATTTAATTAACATTGGTATTTTACTCATAAAACGAGATTGTAACTGATACCCCCACATAATAGTTGAAATACTTGGCAAGCCCTAGCCTTGAACTTAATCCTCAAAAGTCACAGTCATGAGAGAAATTTGAGGATCAGGTTATGGCTACAGAACTGTCTGGAATTCCAACTTTTAATCTTACCTGAAAAGAGTTTAAAGAAGCCAGCAGCTGGCAAGTCACAGCAATAAAGTTATTGCTGAAATAGCCACCTCTAAGAAAAGCAAAGCAAAACTACAAGGCACAGAGAAATCAAGCAGAACGTACATATCCTATGTCTATTGCAGGAACACAAAGCCTTGAATGGAAAAATACTCTTAAAACAGGGGGGTAACCACAGCTCTTAAGGACCAGAAAGAGAAGTCAGAGAATTAAGCATGGAAAAGAACAGGTTCCATCCTCCTTCAGAGAGGAAAGGTAAAATACACGATGTATCAGCTCCCCCTACAGTCCACACCCAGCAAGAACTCAAATTTTTATTCCTCTGTATTAAAATACTATCAAAATCCTTACCTTGTGACATTTATAATAATAAGCAAGAAGCTGGGGCATCCGATCAATTTCAGTGAAGACTTTAACAAACGTTTTTGCCTGATCTAAACAAAACAAAATAATAGGCAGTTAACAGTCAGTCTCAAAGCTGAGGGTGAGATGTTAGTCTAACGGAGCAAGAGAATTCTTTTATGGGACTATGCACAATAGCCTACGCAGAAAGACACACTTTCACCTTTTGTTTGCTTATCTTCTCAAATAGGAGCAGAACCACCCAAAACCCACAGGTAACAGACACAAGGAATGAATTTAACTTAACTAGCAAACATATCTAGTATTGAAGACAGATAAAACCACAGCATTTCCTAGAAGGAAAACATTTCTTTCCAGAAACAAGCCACTATCCACAAAACACGAACATACCTCACAAATTCCTCAGCTTTGCTTTCGGAACTCCTCAAACTGATACCTAAGGCAGCTGCCTCGAGACTAATGTCAGAGTTAGCTCTCACACAAAGCTTTGAAATCCAAGTTCCTCAAAAGTCTGTTTTGTACTGGAAGGGGGGTGACTATAGTTCTGTCCACAAAATACATCTCGGGTTAGAGAAATCGGTAATGAGATCTTGTTTTTCAAACAGGACCCAGAAGGCAGGTAAACTAGAATGCTAAGTAACTTGAAGTGCTCTTCATCTCTAGAAGTCACAGAATAGACTCTCTGGGGATATAATCATTACATTTATAGCAACTGAACTTCAGGAAAAAAACACGACTTCACAGTAAAAAGAAAAACTCTCTTCAATTGGAAAAAAGCCCATGTCTCCACATGCCCAGAACAGATTTTGAAAGAAAATGCAAACAGCACTTAAAGTGAATTATTCTGAACGCTATGCCCATGCAAACGACCTTGTACCATTACACCTGCTGCCAGCAGCTTTCTTGCAGCTATGTGTCTTGTTCAGTGGAGAACTCAGAGAGCATACGAATATTCAATCTACTTTCATCAGAAGCAGGAGCTCAAAGAACGGTCCAAAAAGTCAAATGTTCTAAAGCAGAGTTTATAAAACAGCTATAACAAGGCAGTAAGGAGTCAGAACATTTCCCAACAAATTTCCTTCACAATTACAACACCAAGCTCTAAGAGAAATGCCCAGTAGCACTATGATAACACAAAACCACAGGTCTCATGCTTACTCGAGCAACAGTTCCCACTTGGAGAGAGCATCCATGGCATAACTAAACTATGACACCAGGGCAGCCCTGCCTCAGCACCTCCATTTCACCCCTGCATACAGCCTATAAAACCAGCTCACATTTTCCTGATTTCCCTCAGCAGCCACAGGTACACCAAACTGTAGGAAAAACAAAGATGTACTGGACCACAGGCAGCTGGAGAGCCCAGAACACTTCATGGCATCTGGCTCCACCAGAAAAAGCACACAACCCAGCACCAGGAGCCTCCAGGACATAAACTCCCCACCCAAACGACATTTTACTTTTTAAAGAAGATAAACTCTGCCCTGATAGCAAACGACACCAAGAGTTACTAACCTACAGACTGGGAGTTAAAAGCAGCAACAATCTGAGGGCTGGCCATGGCCTCTAGTCGGTTCTTCAGAGCCTCAAGGTGCACACACTTCTCAGAGTAATCCGGCGTATCCACAAGCATAGCCAGGCTGCTCTGCATGCTTGTGAGTTTGGATGAAATCACAGACACATCCTGCCACCAGGGAAAGGCAACCCGGTTACTGAACGCAGCCTTAGAAAAAATTAATCCCTGTTTCATAATGGCATTTTACAAACAGGTACATGTTTTAAAGTCACTTCAAAAATCTACTTTTAAACACAGTTTCCTTGGAAAGCTGAAGATGCAAAGACCAAAAAGAATAATGGGGTATCTACCTGTGTTTTAAGAGTCTCTTCAATGTCTGCACTTAACGTGCTCCATTTGTCTGCTTCCTGAAGCGACTCGGCAGCCAACTGCATTCTAGATTTTACTCGGTCAATCTCTACCAGGACCTGAAGGAAAAAAAATATAATGTTGCCCATTGAAACAAAAGCTGACTGTCACAGATATATTATGGGAGTTATTTTTGGCCTGAATTAAAAAAAAAAAAAGTGAAAAGATCATGCCATTACAAAGAGGAAGGAGTTGGTTGAAAGAGCTAGAGATGTTAAACCAATTTCCAAAGTCAAACAACAAAGGGATAGTTTGAAATCTGGATTTGTACTTTTAATATCCACTTAATCTGAAAAACGCTACACACCCCAGCTAAGAGGGCAGAAACCTGGGCAGAAATTACTGTCCCCAAACAGGTAACAGCTACTCTGAAACATGATCAGCTGTTCCTCAGGAAATGCAGATTGCACTAGACTGTGTCATGCCCACTTTTCTACTATTAATGTTTAAAGGGGTGGGTTTGTCTACCTTGAGTTCAGGAGATTGTTTAACACAAACAAGTCTGGAAACTTGAAAATTTCACAAGTTGCACATAAACACTAAGTAAGACAAGAACCTGCCTGCATTGACTGAGCTGTGTCTTCTTCAAATTTCTTTATATCTTCTTTAACAAGGATCATTTGCTCCTTTAGGAATGTTGCCTCCTGTTTCAAGACTTCCACTTCCCGGAGGACTCTGGGCATGTTCTGGAGAGCCTGATGGCTCGTTTCTACAGAAACACCAAGCAGTACAGTCAGGAGAGCCTGAGAACCCTTGCAGGAAAGAGGGAATATAATCTTCAATACTTGGGGGGGGAAAAAAAAAAGGCAAAATACCAAACAACAAAAATTTAGGTGTATCTTTAAATGTGTACTTTATTATAGAGTCATAGAACCATTTGGGTTGGAAAAGGCCTTTAAGATCATCGAGGCCAACTGTTAACCTAACACCCAGCAAGTTACCATTAAACCATGTCCTTAAGTGCCACATCTACACGTCTTTTAAACACCTCCAGGGATGGCGACTCCACCCCTTCCCTGAGCAGCCAGTTCCGATGCTTGACAACCCTTTCAGGGAAGAAATTTTTCCCAATATCCAATCTAAACCTCCCCTGGCAGGGGCAGCTGTTTCTCTCTGTTTAGAGCGGGTCAGTCAGGATACAGAGATTACAGAAACACACCGGTCAGTACTAGAGAGGGAGGAAAGGTTAATTAAAGTAATAAAACCCACATCGGATGCAAATGGACGCGTTTACAAGCCAGCAAAGGGTCAGGCCGCCCGACGATGGTGCCAGCCGGTAGCCCCTGTATCCCACCTCACCTTCCACCGCGTTGTTGACCTCCTGGATGAAGAGCTGCAGCTTCATCACCAAGGTAGCGGCGTGGGCGTCCACCTTCCCGGGGGCCTCTTGCTGCACGGCCCGGAAAGCCGCGTTCACCCAGCTCTTCACCTCAAAGTCATCCGACAGGAACCGGGAGAAATCCATCGCCGCCCGCCGGGGGGGGGACAAGGCCCCGCCGGGGGGACAAGGCCCCACCACCACAGGCCGCGGCCTGCACAGGCAACCAGGAAACGCGCCCACAGGCCCTTACCGGCCTCCGTAGCCGCGGCGCGGAGG
>JAHREE010000441.1:61503-76212 GCA_033628505.1 Tringa tobata
GGCGGGGGAGCTCGCCCGGCCCCAGGGCCTGTTTCCCCCTTCAGGGCCTGTTTCTCCTCCCCAGGGCCTGTCTCTCCCCCCCCCGGAGAGGCCTGGGCACCGGTTTAAAGGCGGTGGGAGGCGACCCTCAGCAGCGTCTGTGGAGAAACGACGAGCGGCTGATCCCAATAGAGGGCAAATTAGCACCAAAATAAAGGCCGGGGCCGTCAGGCCCGCAGGCCACACTCCTGACCCCCCCCCAGGGATGGCGGAGCTGGGGGATGCTGGGCTGGTTTTTGTCCCAGGCTGGTCGCCGAGGATGCCTTTTATTTACTCTCTTCACTCCGTTTTATACCTTTCCCCACAAACCAAATCCAGCTGAGTTCAGGTAGCCCAGCTCCCTCCAGTTCCCGCAGTGAGGACAAGGTGGGTTGGTTCCTGGACCAGATCCTGGCTCCAAGCAGTCTGCCGCAAGGACTGATTGTTGGTATAAGTTTGCTTTATTTTTATTATTATTTTTTTAATTCAATAATTAAAAGTAAAAGGGAAAATTGGCCCAGAAAAGCAGCAGAAAAGACGTGTATGGAAGAAGAATTAAGGCTCCCGGACTGCAAGTCTCTTCTATAAAGCAGGGTCAGCTTCAGAAAAATGCCGTGGCAGAAGCAGCCAGCTTACAGTCCTCCTGCCAGACACCTGCACAGAAACCAAAAGGACGCAGGAGATGGCAGATTTCAGGGAAAGGAGCCACTGCAGAGTCCAGGCCGTTGTTGCTGGCACGCAGTCCCTCTCCATCCACCGCTAAGGCAATATGGCAATGTCCAAGCCTGCCGAACTTCAGCTCCTGCCCCAGAGCTCTGCTTCTGGGAAGCCAGTCACCTCCCCAGCCTCGCTGAAGGGCTGCACACCTTGCGTGAACGCTAGTTTGTATCTCAGTCGGATGGGATCCTGTGAGAGAAAGGAACAGAGAGAGGAGAATATCATGATTGCAGATTCCTGGGCCCCCTTCAGTCTCACCCCTCACAGCCTTGCTGCAGTGAAAAACCCTCTGAAAGGGGAGAGTAACACTTCACCCATGCAGAAGCTCCACACAGAATAAGACCTGGTTCTTCATAAGATATGTGAGGAGTGACTGGGAGCCACCAGGAGGCCTGTGCAAGCCACTCAGGGGCATGCTTGGCAATCCAGGTCTGGCCAGCTTTCTCAGGGACAGAGGATTTCTTGCACCAATCAATTGCATAATTATTCATCAATGCACCAGAACTGCCACCCATCGCTTATGCCTTGGGTGGCCTTGTGTTCCATCAGTTGCAAAACACCTGCGCAATGTCTACCAGGAGCAGGTTGACTGAAGCAGAACTCTGCAGGCTCCTGACGCAACTGCCCATTTGATCCTCCAGCTCTGAGAAGCTGTTTCAGAGGGAAAAATGTCTTCCCAGCACAGTCCAGACTGCTCTGTCTCTCTCCTGCACATCCCCACCTTTCATACAACTACCCCACCCACTACAGCAACGTTCAGAGCGCTCCACCAGCAGACTCAATCACTGCACACACCTTCTGCGGATTGGCAAGGAGCAGGACCTGCGATACCACTGCAGGGGGGAGAAAAGGGCTGAAGGCAGGCAGCTGAGAACCAGATGCTGGCTGTAACTTTATTTTCATGGTCTGAAAGAGAAAACAAAAGGAACGCTTGTTGATCCAAGCCGGGAAAGGGCTAGGAGTATTACCAAGCCACAGAGCTGGTTAAAGATACATCAGCCAGATTTTGACATTTAATGAAAAACATGCCTTTCTATTGCCTGCATCTAAAGGCAGATCTTCCTAAATAGACAATTCCACGCTGCATATACGGAGGCAGAACAGGTGCCTTACCCAGGAGGCTAAAGCAGCGTGTCTGGAGCCCTGTCTTCTTGTCTCAAGGCCAGGGATACAGTGTAAATCAGGCACTGGGGTGACAGGCACCACTCAACACCAGGTTCACCATTCAGAGAAAAGGAGCCGTGCAATTTTCAATGAGCAAGGCAAATCCTAAGCAAGAAATGGTGAACCTTCTCCTCAGGACATTTCTGAGTAGTCCCCACTCTCTGCTACTTGTCATAGGCTTCTCACCTTTGGGACTGCAGCCTGGAAAGCTATGTCCTTAATTGGTTGAGCTGATGTGCTCAGCATGGAAAGAACCATCACGAGCACATCTGGCCGGCCAGGAGCAGGGTCTCTGGAGAAGTGGAGCATAGCCTTGAAACCATTTCTATCGTACACAGTAAGTGGACAGATACTGCCTGCCAGAAACAAAAGGAGAATCAGAAACAAAGCATGGATTCCCCTTGCTTCTGAGGGCAGAACAGCAAAGACATGATAAGCAAAAAGGAAACATGCATACAAACTTTTAGCTCCTCCAACAAACCCACAGACCAAGCAGCATATAGCACCTCCCTGTGATTCACATTTTGCCTCAAAGGCGAATAAAGGAATCTGAACGTCTAGAGATGGAGAGACTAGCAGCTCAGATTTTAAGAGTCAACTAGAGATTTCAGGTATGAATCCATACAGGTACAATGGGAAAAGTAACATATAACTCTTCAGCACATACAAAATTTAGCTCTTATCACCATTGACTAGTAAATGCACACCTGGCTATTGCCACCCAGCCCTTCCAAAAACTGGTAAATCCTTCACTTGAGACTGAAGTCAGAAAACAAGCAGGTCAGAATGTCTTTGCACCCATTCTCTTCCAAAAGATGGCCAAAGCTCTGCAGTCCTCTTAACAGGACGTGCCCTGCTCTGAGACACTGGGGGTACAACGCACCCCCACGCATGCAGGGTAACACTCCATCAAGTGGTTGCAGGGCCAGGCCATACAGTGTTAAATCGAAAAGCAGAGGTGGAATAACAGCTTTGCTTTAGCAAGCGATACAACTCCCAGCCATGGATGTCTTTTAAGCCTCTGGTAAAGAACTGCTGGAAGCTTGATTAAAGGTGTTAAGACCATGGTAAAATCTCTAGCACTTGCTCAGATCCTCAGATACATTAAGTCCTTCATAGAACAATCATTAATTTTCTCCAGCCAACCCACACAGCATGAAGCTACTTTGGCTTGCTCCTCTGCAAAAATCACAGAAAAGCTCTAGTAAGCCCCTAGTAAGCAGAGCTGGGGCACAGAAATCATTGCACTTACTCGGTGTAATTGAAATTAAAGGGACAAAAAGGTTTTCTAGAGAAGCATCATGAGAAGCTGGATGCAAAGAGGCAGCAGGCTTCAGCTCGTAGCCTAGGCTGGAGAATGAAGTATCTGCCATTGAGCTATTTGGAGGATCTGGAAAGGGCAATTTCATTGGTGATAAATCCCTGGAAAGAAAAGCATGTAGAAAACTTGTATTAACTGGGGAGACTACGTGGCTACCGTCTTCTGCTGTGTCCATTTGGTGTTCCAAATCCCTAATCACTTTAGGGATTTCTTTTAGGTATAAAGAAAGTACAAGCTTACACTCTCTTGAGTTCTTGAGAAATTTGAAAATTGTCTCTATTTTATATGGAAAAAGCTGCTGTTTCAGCATTCATTAAGGCGGACTCTGACTTCTGTTACTAACATGAAACTCTTTCAGGGCTTTGGAGGTTTACTCTCCCTATGCACAGAATCTCTGGAGCTCTAGTCAGTAAAATTAAAATATGTTCTAGCTCAAAGACAATGCAAGAAGCTGGGAATCTCCAGTAAAATTTCTTGTCCTATATTATAGCAGACTGGGTAAGCATATCGTAATGGTCACCTGCTCTAAAGACCTGTGGGTGGTTAATTTGTTTCACAAACTGTTAGGCTCTCACTGAATGCCTGGAAACTACCTTGTCACAGCCTGAGAAAAGCTGGGTAAAGTGGTTTTTGAGTGACAGGTTATTATAAAAAGACCTGACTGTAAGGTTTTCATTCCTTTAGCTCAAGAACAGCTTGTTACTAAGCCATGGGATTTGTCTTCCCAAGTTTCTGACTCTTGGAAGGTCCTAGTGCGCAACTACACAAAGTGCAATTAATAGGTGTGTAACTGCTGCTTACGAGCCAGCAGTGGATGGGTAGCTTGCCATCACTAACCAGTTGTAGCTGAAAGGCTTTCCTAAACCTCACTGCTGTAAAACAGCATTACTCATCTCCAAAGTCAGACTGTATTATGCAGAGTTTGCTTACAAGGATAATGTCTTGGTCCTGGATGGTGGAGAGAGCTGATCAACCAGGCCCTGAAATTCATTCTTCTCTGAACAGCTGTCTTCCCAGCTCTCCTGTGGTCTCAGTGTTTGAACAGCACTTACAATTTCACCATATCCGTTGTGTACAGCAGGCTGAAAAATACAGCACTTCTGGTTCATGCTATATAACATCAGCAAAAACCAGACCTGTTTGACTGAAAAGAATTTATTTTTTAATAACACTAATTAAAGTAGAAATAAATATGAGTAATTTGGTTGCAAACTGCATTGCGGAGCAGGAGAATTCTCGTTTCCCTTCGGAACAAAGTGGCATTTAAAAAGGCTACCAGAAGAAGCTAGGAGATCAAGAATCCTGTCTGATTTTTGTTCTTTGTACCTCATAGACTAACATACTTGAGGATCACTCACCTCTGCTAAGGCAAAATCAGGTGGTGGTTTCTGTTCAACAGGACTGTTGATGAGACCTAAGAAAAATGCCAAAATGCCACCCATCAATTACAGAAAACAAGGGTTTTCCATAGGTTCTTCCTTTGTTGTCTAACAGCAGTTTGACTACAGTCTAACACCATTAAAGAAACTACATTCTTGAAAGCTTATGACACTGGCTGAAAGGGTCTACTTTCTCTTAGGACTGACATTAAAGTCAAAATTCTCCCATCTTTACTAAACTCCACGAATCCTAGTAATGAAGGTTCACAGTACTGAACTGCATATACAAACCTAAAGACTTGAACTCCTCATCGAGCAGACAGGTAGAGGTTGTGCTGCTGTGGCGGGAGGCAGCGGTTGTATTTTCGGATTGGTCTGTAGGAGACTGGGATGTTGCCTCCAGTTCAGAGAAGTCAATGAGTGTATAGCTCTTCATGCGTCTTGGGGCTGGCCGGCAGGCTTTGGAAACAGCAGGAAGAGTTAAAGAGAAATACAGGCATGCTCAAAAGGACTCAGAGGTGAAGAAATTCAGGACTATTTTCTATCAACCATATAGAAAAGAAAATGATGGTTAAAATGGTTAAAAATGGTAGTTTTCCTGTGTTACTGGATTTTCTCAACATTTATTCTCCGAGAAGCACTTCCCTTCCAAACTCCACTCATCCATGACATGCAGGAGCAGAGCTATCGTGGAACACTGCAGGATGCTCTTTACCTGGTGCATCAGCAGAGCTGGTGGCCGAACCTTCTCCACCACCATTTTCATGGCTGGCTACAACCTGCCTGTACTGTCCAAGCGCCTGTGTGAGCTTGTCATTGGCCTGCAGTATCTCAGCTGGAAAACAAGAGAAGAAACAAAATATTGATGTTCTAACACAAGGGTCAGTTCCACGGCAGTCCCCAAACTGTTCATAAGAAGGGTAGAGTGCATCTAAGGACTTTCCTGGAGCAAAGTCTAGCGGGTCAATCTGCCTTAGGATCCTGCCTAGTTTTTCATTCCATTTTCTAAAGTGCAGCATTTTGCACATACATCTGCCGATTTCAGGCCTCTCTCTCATTTATCAAGATCACTTTGAAATCTGATCCTATCTCTGAAGCACTTTCCTGCCATCTCTTATGCACTTTCTTGTTCTCCACAAGTTTTACAAGTGTACTTGTGTCTATAATCCAGCACTCCCCAGCTGAAGAGCCCTGGCTTTCACTGGTATGAATGAAATGTGTGAGGCACAGCTGAGCTCTTATGGTTGCTGTTTAAGATGTCTATTCAGCAAGGCATCACTTCAGTCAGGTTTTCAAGGCTGAAATGCAATCCTCTGGGAAGGGCTGAATTTCACAACTGTGGAATTCAAAGATTCTGCTCATATGACCCTCCTCAGTATTATACTTACAAAATTTAAAAAATATTCTGCCTTCTGTGTGTATAGACAGGTTTGTAGAAAAAAGATCTCAAAAGCCTTCAGTTCTGTGAACACTAGAACTCCCCAAACTCTGAAAACCACCTTGGCTGAAAGAAACTGGATTCACTGTTTAATCTGGGGCTTCAAGTGAAAATTGATAGCTTCCTTGGAGAGAAGAAGAGGGAGGAGACTGCCAATTCCCATGGGCACGGCTTAAAGGTGAAAGTGGAAGGCTTTGCCAGCAGGGTAGTGTGTTCCTGAACATTCCCCCTCTCAGAGGAAGGGAATACCCCACTTGTCAAAGGAAGGGTAGACAAACTTAACCACAAAGAAATCCAAGGACAGCACTGGCACTTACCTAGGGCCTCATCGTCATCAACTGTCTCACTGGCGAGGCGAAAGAGCAGTGGCCTGAGCTTCTCACAGCGTTGAAACAGAGTCTATAGAAAGAAATGTTTCACGTCATTGCTCAGGAGATCCCAGACACTCTCACACTTCTCTGTCCCTGTGACCACCTATAAGTGATACTACCTCTAGAAGACGCACTTTCTGCTAAGGTCCCGGCAAAGGGTATCAATGCTACATGTTGCTGCACTCTTAAAAATCCAGAGTCACCTGGAAGTACAGCCACTGGAACAAGGAGGCTTTGCTGGTATCTCCTCTGCAATCACATTGTCTCCATGCGTACAGGCGTAAGATAGATCAGTGTAACATTACTCAATTTAAAAGAGAAAGTATCCAGGAGTAAATTGATCAACCACAGTACTCGGAGCGAAATATTACGACCATCAGTTGGAGCTATAAAGCCACTTAGGCCTCTCTTCCAGGTGTTTTAGGAAGCGAAGAGACACAGAGGCAGCCACTTGTTCAGCCTGAAAGTAGAGTCTCTTCCATCTACAGCAGCAGCCCTCCCAAAGGAGCTAACTCCAAACTCTGCCATCACACGTAGCCACAGGAGAAGCTCTCACCTACAAAGCCTGGCAGGCATCCTCGTGCAGTTTCAGGTATTTGGAGGTCATAAAGCTATTCTGACAGCCCTGTCAAACATTAATTAATTTACTGATATTTATGAGCAGCAGCAGACCAGGGAACTCTGGGCAGAAGAAGGGGAATCACAGAAATGGTAGCACAGGCTGAAGAGCCCACAGCTTTGAGTTTCTCTGGTCAGATATCATCACACCCACCTAACCATGCCCGGGCTCAAGGGGATTCCTGTGTGTTACACCACTGCTAGAGGAAGAACCATTTCCCCATGAGATACCACAAGAAGAGCTGCTAAACTGGACAGAAACTCAAAACAGGCACAGTAGGAGATGGTTCCATTCCAACTTCTACCACACCACCAAGAGGGACTGTTATTTATCAAATATGTTAGAAACTATTTTTGCCATGGTAACACTCTTTCCCTGGCAGAAGCCGAGTGCCCTATGCTGCCCTTTGAATCCTATTGCCCTGGGCACTCCCAGCCATGGCCAGTCAAAAGAACCTCTTATCCAGGAAAAAGAGCATTTACCTGTAGGGTTTCATGATCAGATTTGGATAGTTCTTGTTTCTTGTAGTTTTCCAGTAATTCATCCATACATTTAACATTCTCAGAAACCTCACTGATGGTATTCACTCTTCTGGACACCTTAGCTGACTTTTCTTGTTCCTTTCATGAAAAATGAAATAAAAGTAGATGATGATTGGGCTAATACAGCCAGCACATGTGCTTGGCTGTGTTGCTTTGGATCCCACTTGTGGAGTTGCTTCCTATTAATATCTTATTGCAGGTAGAGGAGGCACATGGACTCACTCCCCAACAGCCCAGGATCAGTGCTGCACCACACCTCCCTGTCAAGGGTGAAGATGGAAACCTCTTGCCTTTCTCAGGGCACCCTGGACCAGGTGTTGGTGCATAAGAATTCATTTCACCACAGGGACGAGTAAGACTTCAAAATTAGAGTTGGGAGTTGGTGGCTTCTGCCATACAGAAGGGCACTCTCAAAATGACAGCAGGGATTTTGTTAAAGCAAACCCAATCGCTGATTTCTGCAGAGAACTGGAGTGCCCTTTCAGATGGGAAATGAAAACAGATGCAGACACACTGTGTGCAGAAAAGAGGCAGTTCTGTACAGATGGGGCTTTTTTCCACCTGGGAACTGAGTTTCCTTTTGGAAACTTTCTATCACTAACACAGTACTACTGCTGGGATCCCACTAACCTGGAAGTGTCCCACCATGCAGGCTCATGGGTATAAATATTCCCCTCTTCCTGGCAGTGGCATATTTTAGGGAAACAAAACAAATCAGAACAGTCCCACACTGTAACTTCAGAATAACAAATACCGAAAATTGTCCCTTCCCTGGGGCAGCATTATGGAGATCAGGTATTAAGGACCCACTGTCAAAAAATGAATTGCCAAGTTCCCTCCCACCCTCCCTGGCTGCAAACGTGGCTTCTGCCCCAAGGAGCTGCCTACCTCTTTAATCATGCTCTTGATCAGACGGTTGGCAGCCTGCAGGTCCTCCGAGTGGTTGCTCTTTAAAAGCCTCGCTAAGAGCTGTTGAGGGGAGAGCATTGGACAGCAGTGAGCAGCAGTCTCTGGGCATTATACTATGGGCACACATCACATGAGAGCAGATATTGAGACACCCACTGTCGTAATAGTTTCTATAATCCTGGAAATAGGTGGGCTCACATCCCATAATCTAATCCAGATTATATTGCTGCCTCTCACAGCTGCCTGCGCACACTGTTTGGCAGAGGAACTCTGGCTCTGGAGAACTTCTGTAAGACTTGCAGAAACCCTCCCTCAGGAAAGTTTAACAGAAACTGATGGTTTTCTGTAAAAAAGTTTTACTTTTTACTACACAAACTTTTCTGACAAAGCATCAAAGAATTCTCTAGCTGTTGTACAGTGAGAAGTATTAGCATTATTCTGAAGATATTCTGTCTGAAACAGCACAAGGCCCCAAAATATGACTAAGCCTGTTTTCTCATCAGTACAAATCAGAGGGGGGACAGGCATGAAAACCCTAAGGTTTACCTTGGATTTCTCTTCATCTGTGTCAAAAATAGAATTCTGAGGTCTCGGAGAAGGAGGAGGTAAAATTTTGTCTTCTGGCACTTTGGGGTCTTCTTTTACAATCCCTGGAATGGGCGACAATTTTTGTTCAGTGACGCCTGAGCTGTTAAAACACCAATCCTCAACAGAACATGGCATTTTGTACCTAGTTCCTTCACTCCTCCCCAGAACTTTACAGAATGAGACAGAGAAGCAAGGATTTGCCTTAGCACACACCCAGACAACAGAATTCCCTTTCTCCCTTGAATTAAACACAGGCCAAATGAGATTTTCAGGGTAGAAAATAAAATTTGGATGTTCTGAACTCCCTCTGGGTGAGAATTGCTAAAATCCCCCCCTAGCAAGAGCACCAGGAGCACACCAGGACTGACCTCTGAGCATGCAGGATCGCCCCAACCGGTACGCCTGTAAAATGTAGGGCACAAACCACACACAACTGAATGCCAAAGCAGTCCTTAATGTGAGCAATGATTCTGTGGAGGTCTCCCCTCCTGTCTCTCTGGCCAACCCTCACAGCAGCAGCAGCAGCCACTGATCATTCAGGCGCTGGGTGGGCAGTGGACCCTGAGAGCTGGCTGGCAGGAGGGCACCGAGCACCCCCAAACCCCTGCCCAGCACCCCAGCCCGAAGCACAAAGAAAAGGCAGTGGGGGCAAGAAAGCTTTCCACAGCAGGACTCGGGGGAAGGCTTGCAAAGCCATTTGATGCTCAAAGATGCACAAGGCAAACCTGGTTGGAAGCATCTAAACAAATTTCCTAATTTCCCTGAACTTCTACAAAAAGCATCACGGCATTTTCTCAGTTATGAAGCTTATTACATGGGATATCGAGATGGGATTGGACAAATTTCTGGATGACAATACCAGCAAGGACTATTAAATATGGTGGAACAGATGAAAAATCCAGCTCAGGATCTCTCTGAACCCATCCCTTATAATCCTGGGAGAGGATTCCAGGGCAAAGATCTCTCTAAGTTTGTCCTGTACCTCTTCCCGGCACAACAGTGGTGAGCACTGTGTGAGCAGAGGCCACAAGGCTATCCTGATCTTTGACTCAATAAGGCTGTTTGGTAAATCTCTTTTAAACAGTTACATGCATCCTTAGGTACCCAAACAGCCTTGTAAGAGTGGCCTTTGTCCTTTTATCCTGACACACAACGTTTTACGAAAAAAGCTGAGTCACAAAGCGAAGAGGACAGATATCTGTGGTCTGAAACAATGTGACTTGAAGGCTAAAAAGGAAACCGAAATAACAGAACTAAACCTTGTTTCTTCAGCATCTGATAAGCATCCCGGATTTTAACTTCCTGAGGAAACCAGACTGTCCAACTGAATATTACTTCTGTGACTCTTGACTTGACTTTTTCTGAAGACCAGGTTCCATAGTACTGAAAAGAAAACAAAACAAGAAAATAAAGTGAGACAAAATATTAAAACCAAAGAATTAGTGCCAGATACGGCATATGGGTCTAGCCTCAAGTTGTTTGGGTGCAGAGCCCAAGTAGCAAATGGATTCCAAACACTTTATTCGCAGTGTTGTCAACTGTGTATCTTGTGGTATAGGAAATCATGCCTAGAGCTATGGCTGTAAATAGAAGGAAAGCTATTAAGCACATGAGAATTTCCTAAATATTATAAGACAATCAAAATGAAACCATTTAAAAACTTCTCTGAAGCTGAATCTGAAACCAAAAGTAGGCTCTTTTATTTTAGTGAAAATAGCACTGTGCTCGACTTTAAATGCTTCCCTTAACTGCCCGCAGCAGAAGTAGCACCACTAGCCTCAGCCAGGCCCAGAAAAATGAAAACCGAACAAAATGAGAAATGAAAGTTATTGTCTTTTTTCTGCACCTGGATGTTTTCTCTGATTTCTCTCATTATTGCCTACAAGCACTCACTTCAATGTATTATAAAACCATCAGGAAGAATGATAAAAGCCACACACAAACCTACAAAACACAAGGCATTTTATACTCATTAAATAATACCTGTTCTGTCAAAAGAGCAAGCAAAACTCTCTATGGTGATATATTCTTGTTTCACTGAAATACTTTTAGCAAACCTGGGACTAAGAGAAGAGGTTTTCTTGTTTTGTTAAACATTTCTCCAAAATCAGCTTTTTGCACCTCTGCCATCGAGGTGATGTAATGGAAAATGAAGCTTGTGCAGGCGGTAAATGTGTGCAGGACCCGCTAAAAAGGGGAATCAATTACTGAGTTGCTGAGAAAGGTATTTAAGAAAGTCCCAGGGCTGCTATTTGATGCAGAGAGGAACGAGGAACGAGGCATGAAGATGACGCAGTCACTGATAAAACAAGTCTCCATTTTTCATCATGAGAGGCGCCACCGGGGGACCCACTCTGAACTGGCAGCTCACTTCACTTCTCAAACTAAACTTCTCATTTCTGATGGCTGCTTCTCTTCTCAGGAGGCAGCGACTGCGCTCAGAAGCAAACTGCTCCACAGCAGGGAACAGGAAGGAATATATTGAATGAATATATTGCGAGCCAGGGAAGCGGAGCGGCAGGAAGGGACTTTGCAGCTTCCCCGTTAGCTACAGCTGATCCTTTCCAGTCTCCCCCTGCCTCAGGCTGTCACCCCCCGAGGGTGGGGAGCCCTCTGCCCAGCTTTCAGGACATCCTCAGCAGGACCCCAAAGGAGCTGCGTGAATGCACGAGTGTCAGGCGATGGTGGAGCAAGTGCTGCACAAGGGCTGCCCCAGTGCTGCTGAAATCCAGTCCCCCCGCTGCTGCTACTTCAGCTGAACCTGCCCGTTGAACAGGACCCAAAGCCAGGCTAACCTTTGGCAGGAGAAAGCAAGGAGAGCAAACGAACAAGTGTTTGAGGGTAGAGCATGAGAAAACATGGGAGAGGCTCTGGGCAGCTCCTGGCATCTCTGTCCTCTGTCACTTCCCTTCCTTTCTGTAAATCATTGAGAGGCAAAAGGGCCACAGGAAAAATTTCAAGCTCTCCTAGAGTCCTTGACTATCCCAGCAGAGTTGGGAGAAACCAACAGGGAAAGAGCTTTTCACGGGAAGAGCCCCTGGCTAATGTCTTTTACAGTGGGATTCACATCCAGTCCTTATGCTTGGAGGCACAGAATGGATTCTGCTCTACTTCTGTGTGAGATTAATTCTAAGTTTTCACATCCAGCACAAAGTAAACACTGTGTCCCTCCTGCGATACCCAGCGTACCCACAACCACCTACCTTTGGAGAAAGCACTTTAATCAGCTCGTTCAGAAACCTGAATTTCGCTATTTCATGGTGAAATCTTTCACCGCAGTTATTCACACAGGTCTCTAGCACCTGCAGAAAACAAGAGTACAAAATAGAAACTGTACACAAAAGTCTTGGGGAATTTTTAAAAGCTTTGCCATAACAATACTAAGAATTTTCTGACGCTGCATGCACAAATACAAGATACTGAGAAAGTTTTACAGCAAGAACATGTAATTTTCCTTCATCCAGCCTTCTTTAGCAACATGTTTAAGACCATCTGCTCTGTTCTACTCATCACTAATAACTTTTGGGACCCTGTGGTGGGACCACGAGTCAAACAGCAAGAGCTGCAGACCACTGAAACTCCTCAGCAGAGCAACGTGGGAAGGAACAACAGCAGTTACTCCCTCTGTTATACCCTGGTTTCTGTATTCCTTGTGCAATGGAAACTTAAAAGGGAGAGACATCTAAGAGAAAAAGAAGAGACAGCTATGCTCTCTACCCCCAAACTATATCTCCAAGTTACTGCTGCCTCTCTTTGCATGCGGATGAAAGCACTTACTGTGAGAGCATGGAGAGCTTCCATCTCCTGAGGTGACTGTATTTTATGTGCCAGCAGTCTCGGTGCAAGCGATGGGCTGGGGAGTAGCAGAAGCAAGTCAGATAATGCACAAGTTCCCAAGAAAAAAACAACCAACCTGTTGATTTTGCCCAGTAGAGAGGAGCAACTGCCAGATTCACAACCCACTACATCAGAGAGACCCTTCCTCTGGCCAGAGTGCTGGTCTGGGGCACACGCACAAGGGGCGAGAGATGAATTGAAGCAGCTTGTGCCACCCCAGTGCTGATCTCCAGCTGTGCCCAGAGACTGTCCTCTTGGGGGGAGCCAGCTGGGAGAGGCTGGGGGCTCTCCCTGGGGGCAAATGCCAGGAGAGCCTGGCTCTCTGACCGGTCCTGTGCACACATGCTGCTGGAGGAGACGCTGCCAGGCTACGGGCTCTGAACACACAGGGGTCTGCTCTAAAGAAAGAGATGATCACTAAGCTTTGACAGATCGTTTGCTTAATTAATTCCTGCTCCTTCCCACAGATGTGAGACTGTCAGCTGGAAGGTGGGGGAGTCCCAGCAGAGATCTCCCATCTCCCTGAAAGGAAAAGCCAAGGCTTCCCTTGCAGAACCCCATGTCGGGTATCCTTGGCCAGTCTCCCAAGAGGTGAGGACACAGCAGGAAGAACCTGCTGCCTCATGGGTGGCAGCAATGGATGTCAGAGCCCATTCCTAGACATCACCCTCCACCACAATGGCATACAGTGTCTTTGCAACTTATTTGCACTCCCGGGAGCAGGAGAGCCCAGGGAGCACTCTTGCTGTCTCTCCAGGCTCCCCACACCGTGACTTACAGGTCCCATTCCCCCCGAGAGCCATGAGAGGAGCTCAGAGCCAGACACCCAGCCCAGAGCAAGCACAAAGAGCTGTCTGTCTTACCCTTCTATGTCGGCGTTCACCTGGTCACAGAAGTGCTGGATGCATTCCCAGTTTTCCTCGGGGATACTTGGGTCAGTGGCCTTATCTTACATAGGGGAAAAAAAAAAGAAAGAAAGAAAAAACAGCCTCAGTGGCAGAGGCATGCAAGTGAGCGGCACAAGGCAGGAAGCAGCTCAGACCTCACGCAGCGACCAGCAGCTTTAGGGCTTTTTGTAAAAGAGGCAGAAATGGAAGACGCAGGAGGAGCAGGAAACAGCTGTTACTAAAATCTGCCTAAAAATACAGTCCTGAGCACACACTGTTAAAGAGTCAAGGTCAGGCATAAACTGAAGCGTTGAAAGCAGCAACAGCATGATGTTGCTTTTAGCACAGAGCATGAGAAACTGCTAAAAAGCATTCACGGGCAGCTCTCCCAGGACTGGACTGAAACCCTCACCGTGCTGGAACACAGGCAGGGTTTTAAACTTTTGCAACAGGGCTGCAGGAGCACCCATCCCAAAGCTCTGCCTGCGCGGCTGAATCGACCAAAACGGTCTTTTTTTTTGGCTCTATTTACTTCCCGGTCCAGCACACGAACAGCAGTGGCCGGACTGGGGCTGAGGATGGACGGGAGAGGTGGGAAGCGGGAGAGATGCAGAAGGTTAAGAGAGCACCCCATTAACATCACCCTGAAGGGGCTCCGTGGAGGAGATGGGTCCTTCTCCTCGGAGCTCAAGCCACCCCCGACCCCCAGCCCCACTCACTGAGCCACCGTTCCAGCTCCCCGGTGCCGGCCATGGACTCTCGCTCCGCTCCGCCCTGCTGTCAGCAGGAAGCGGATCCACCCGCCGTGGCTCCTTGGCGTGCCGGCCGCTCGCCCCCCGTGGGAAGCCCACGCCAGTTTTTTGGTGGCGTGGAAGCACAACGCTGTGGGCGTGGGTTGGTAAAACACCCTCCCCCCCCC
>JAHREE010000441.1:99223-116194 GCA_033628505.1 Tringa tobata
CACCCTGGTGTGGTTCTCAGCAAGAAAGGGGAACCTCTGGAGAAATGACCCTCCCAGCCCGTGCGTCGCCTTGCCTTAAACCAACCCTCTGTGCTGGCGCCTGGTCCATGGTGACGAGGAAGAGCTGCTCCCTGCTGGTGAACTGTAGCCTTCCTACAGACAGCCCAGAAGCTCTCAGCTCCACCACGCACAAAAGCATAGGAGAGAAATTGAGGAAATTCTACCTGGAAGTGCAAGGGGAAGGCAGGACAGCAGGGAGCTCCGCCTGGGGCACTGAGCCAGCACGGCTGGTACGTGCCAGGAGGCCATATGGAGTTACGGTGCTGACCCACAGCAGGAGGTCATCCCCTACCAAATCCAGCACTGGAGGTTTCAAGGAAAGCTCAAGCCCCGTAGTGAATCACCTTAGAGCAAACTACTGAAGGGGTTTCTTTAGTGCAGCTCCTCTTTAGCCCATGGCGTGGGGGACAACTCACTTTTCATCTTCCTCTCTCCTCCTTTCCAGACCAGCGTTCCTTCCAGACCCCAACGATGGCAGCCTGTATATCCTGGGAGGGAAAAACAAAGAAGGCTTGATGGTCAGTGGGGCTGTGTGCGTCCCGCCTGCCCACACCTCCGGGGGTTCACTGGGCTGGGGGACTGGGTGAACCTGTGGGGCAGGGAGAGCCCGGGGCCTTCAGTTGCTCCAGTTTGTCCTTGGTACCTGGAAGATGTCAGCTGGGTGGGTGTGGGGCAAATACAGCTGGGACCCTTTCATGCCCCACCACTCCGTCCTGCTTTGGGGTTGAGTAGTGAAGGCAGGCGAGGGGGTGGGGGGCTGTCCCGGGGGACCTCTCCTGCCCACCTTGCTTCTGCAGGCAGGAAGGCTGCTGCTCGGGGAGGCCTTTCTCTGCCCCTGCATCCCTCTGCTCTCTGTGTTGCAGAAACTCCCGTTCACCATCCCGGAGCTGGTGCAGTCCTCGCCATGCCGCAGCTCGGACGGCGTGCTCTACACCGGTACGCACAGCCCGGCCGCTCCGTCGGACCTGGGGCAGGGGGAGGAGGAGAGGCTGCCTGGGGACCTCCCGGGAGCGTGTCCGTGGATGGGAGGCAGCCTGGCGAGCAGCTCTCGGGGACGGATAGAAGGGCTGCGGAGACTTATGGAAAATGTATTTTCAATCTCAGGGAAGAAGCAGGACACCTGGTTCATCGTGGACCCCAAGTCAGGAGAGAAGCAGACCACTCTCTCCACAGAGGCCTGGGATGGCGTGTGCCCGTCAAGTCCCCTGCTCTACATCGGCCGTACCCGTAAGCCAGTCCCGCTCCCCGTTCGTCCCTCCGGTCCCAGGAGCAGGGTGCTGGGCAGTGGCCTCATGCCGTGCCCTCATCCCCAGAGTATGTCATCACCATGTACGACACCAAGACGCGGGAGCTGCGCTGGAACGCCACCTTCTCTGACTACTCGGCACCTCTCTGCGAGGAGTCCTACCACTACAGTGAGTGGCCACCACAGGAGCCAGCTGCCCCTCTGCCCTGCTCGTAGTGGGATCCTGGCTGTGCAGGAACCCCGGGGAGATGCCACCATGGCTGGCAGGTCTCAGCTGGGCTGATTGCTGGGAATAACGGCTACTGCGCTGGCTGCACCTCTCATGGGAGCAGAGCAGCAGATGACAGCCCACAGCCGGTGGCAGGACCGAGTGGAGGCAGAGGAAGACAAAGTCCCACAGCCAACACTGCTGCATCATCTCCTCCTTCTGGTTCTGCCTAGAAATGGCACACTTCGCCTCGAGCGGGGATGGGCTGGTGGTGACGCTGGACAAGGAGAGCGGGGAGGTCCTGTGGGCGCAGAACTATGGCTCACCCGTGGTTGGCATCTACGTGTGGCACCAGGACAGCCTCCGCCGCATCCCCCACCTCAACCTGGCCATGGAGACCCTGCGCTACCTGACCTTTCACTCGCAGGACATCCCCCTCCTCAAGTGGAGCTACCAGTCTGTGAAGGACTTTGCCGCCACCAAGACCCAGCTGCTGTAGGTGGTTCCTGTGCTGTGGCAGCTGGTGGCATTTGGGTTGCTTGTGCTCGGCCACTCTGGTCCCGTGGTGGGACGGAAGGCTGATGCTTGTCCCTTCCTTGCAGGCCAGCACTCTACGTGGGGAAGTACGCGACCAGCTTCTACGCCTTGACCTCCCTGGTCCACGGCAGCGTGGCTCTGGTGGTGAGTCTCCCTGCTGGCCCCTTTTTGGGTTGAGCCCTGGCAGGCGCACGTCCCAGCTACGTGGTGCTCCACGAGCTGTTGGACCCCCAGCCACAGGGCATCACGCTGGCCAGGATCGACGGCCCCACCACGGATGATGTGACCATGAGAGAGTCGGGGGAGTGTGAGATCACGCCCAGCACCGACGTCAAGTACCCGCAGGGCAGCATCACCGCGCTCCACAACCACTGGCTCCTAATAGGTGCGGACCCATAGGGGGCATGGGCTTTCCCTGCATCCTCGCTCTCGGAGGGTGTCACAGAATCCCAGAATCCCAGAATATTCATGGTGGGAAGGGACCTTTGAGGGGGCAGCCCGAGCTGCCGGTGTGTTTTGGGGGGTGTCAGCCCACCTTGCTTTGTTCAGTGGGGCAAGTGGGGGCGAGGCTGTGACTCACCCTTGGGGACTGTGGTGACTCTGTCTTGGGGCTGGTGGCAGCCCATCCTTGTCCCCTCCCCAGGAGGGGCCGCCTATGTTGAGGGTGGGCAGGGGACCTTTGAAGCAGGACTCACAATTCCCTGTGCTGGTGGGTGTGCCATTGTGCACTGAGCCCTGTGCTCAGATGTGGAGTTAATTAGCCTGCTCTGTGATTGCTCACAGGTGCGATGGCTGTGTAGCATGTTTGGAAATGAGGGTGGTGCCTCCAGGCAGGGGAGGAACAGAGGAGCAGGGTCAGACCCCCTGCTGCGTGCTGAGAGCAGGGGAAATGCCCTCTGCATTTCTCCACTGGCTGCTGTTGCTCCAGGTCCCTCTCTCTGGGGACAGAGCTGACAGGTTGTAGCTATGATGGTTTTTGTGCCTCCCATGGGAAGAGGTACCCCTTCTGAAGAGCCAAAGCTGTCCAGCAAGCCTGCATTGGTGCAGGGGAGATGAGGGACCGATGCCGTGACCAGAGACCAGCTGATGGTTGTCTCCATTCTCCTCCCACCACAGGGCACCACGAGCTGCCTCCTGTGGTTCACACTACAATGCTGCGAGCCTTCCCTGAGAACCTGAGGAAGACGACGGAAACCATCATCCCCAGGGCTTCTCCTGCCAGGACCGTGTTTGATGACGTGAGTGGTGAAGCTCTGCTGGGTCCCACCTCTGCACTGGGGAGAACCTCATGCAGTGCTGGGACACCGAAGTGTCTGGTCTGGGCCATCTGGGACAGGCTGGTGGGTCTCCAGCGTGGGGTAGCACGAGAAAGGGTCCTGCATACAGGGTTGTAGCGGGGAGGGCATCCCAAACCTGAGTGCCCAGTGGTCCATCCCTCTGGTGTCACCCAGCCCTGGGCATGTGTTGCAGTTTCTGGCCCCGAGCAGCCCGGAGGAGCCAGCTGTCCGTGGAGAGGGGCCGTTCCAGCCAGACCCCGCGCCGAGGGTGCAGGTGGAGGTGTACCCTGAGACTGGCACCTGGGACCTGGTGATGGCTGGCGTCGGCACAGCCCTGCTGGGTGGGGGAGTCCTGTTCCTCCTGCTCACGGTGAGTGGTGGCCGCTGGACGAGCCCCTGCCTGTCACAGAAACGCCACTTCTGAAGGGCTGGGGACTCCCTTTTTTCTTGTCCTTGTGGCACAAGCAGCGGGTGCCGTGACTGCCCTGCGGCTCCCACGCTGTCCTGCACAGACTCGTAAGGAGCCAAGGTGGTGGGTGGCATTCTGCTAGCTGGGCTGGGGACAGACGGTGCCCGTGGCTTGTGCCCAGCCCTGCCAATGCCCTGGCTCTGCTCTGGGCACTGGAGATGAGCGCTGCTGTGGTTTGTCTTCCAGAAACTGCAGAAGCAGCATGCGGTGCAGCAGCAGCAGCTGGAGAAGCAGATTCAGCTCCTGCAGCAGCAGCAGGAGATGCTGCTCCCAGGCCGGTTCTCCGGGGAGGGTGTTCCTGCAGAGCCCAGGGAGCCAGAGCTGAGCCAGGGAAGCGCGTCACAGCTCTCACAGAGGTCCAGCCCATCGTCCCACCTGAAGGACCTGGCTAATGGCATGGTCAGCCCAGATCCAGCTGTCCCAGCGGCTGCTGAAGGTGTGTGCAGGTGGGAACAGCTGAGGTGTGAGGCTCTCTCTCTGTAGATGTTGTCACCCAAAGCAGGAGCAGAGATGCCCCACAGATGAGAGAGCTGCAGCCCAGCTGAGGTGGGAGGAGATGCAAGACCTGCTGTTGGATAAGCATGGGCTATAAAAGCAATTGCCAGAGTAGTAGGGCTGAAGAAAAGGCCAGATGGTTAAAGAACTGGATGTCCTTCATATAGGACTAAGGCTCATAGGCTGAAGAATGGCTGTCTTGCTCTTCCTCTGCAGATGCAGAACCAG
The DNA here is from genome assembly GCA_033628505.1 of Tringa tobata. NCBI lineage: Eukaryota > Metazoa > Chordata > Aves > Charadriiformes > Scolopacidae > Tringa > Tringa tobata. The sequence goes on from JAHREE010000441.1 coordinate 103,744, forward strand.
ACGTGATTGTAGTTGGGAAAGTTTCTTTTAACCCCAAGGATGTGCTGGGCCATGGAGCTGGAGGAACCTTCGTCTTCAGGTGAGTGGCGTGCGGGGGTGCTTGCCCTCATTCCTCTCCTCCCCAGGAGCCACACGGACAGCACCAAGGCAGCTCCTTCCCTCAGTGGTGGCTTCTGGTTCAGAGGCCTTTGAGAATGGGCTGGCACCTTCCCTTTCTCATGATCCTCATCAAACCTATCTGGAGAAATGTACTCAGCGCCTTTGGTAACCAGGTGCTGGGTTTGCAGGGCAGATCTCCTCCTCACACCACCGCCCTGTGCTCCCCTTCCCCTCCTGCCTGCACCAGGCGTCAGGCAGCTGGGTTGTGCCTGCTCCAGGCAGCCCTCAACAGCGGCAGGTCTGGTCCCTCATGAGGTTCCCCTGGCTTTGGAAGAGCCCCTTTCCCCAGCACTAGACACAGCAAAAAGCAAGCGAGGTTATTTTCCTAGAAAAAGGGGAGCCTGAGCCCCCAGTTTCTGGCTCACTGCAGAGATTTCTGCCTGTCTATGGCTTTGAGAAGTCTTTAGGAGTCTCATCTCCAAGATGACCCACGCTGAGGACCCCAAGGGGCAAGTTTCCAGCATCAGCCAGAGCCTGGCTGGGCTGTGCATCTGCAGGGCTGGACTCTGCTCTGGCTGGGGAGGGTCGCTGATGAACACCGCCACTGACTCTCTGTGCAGGGGACAGTTTGAGGGCCGGAATGTGGCTGTGAAGCGCCTCCTGCCCGAGTGTTTCCACCTCGTGGACCGTGAGGTCCAGCTGCTCCGGGAGTCGGACGAGCACCCCCACGTCGTCCGCTACTTCTGCACCGAGAAGGACAAGCAGTTCCACTACATCGCCATCGAGCTCTGCTCTGCCACGCTGCAGGAGGTGAGCCTGCTCCCGGGGACAAGGGGCCGGCCTCAAGAGGCTGCTGCTGGGGGGCTGTCGATCAATCCTGGGTGTCCCCATCCTCGTGTTCACAGAATGGTCCCCAGGAGTTTTGTCTGTGCTGTTGGGGAGGCCCTGTGGGAGCAGAGCGCTGTGCGTGCCTGAGCGCAGGGTGGGCTCCTGGGTTCACAGTACTCTTTGGGGCTCCTGCCTGGCCACGGGCAAACAGACCTGCTTCCCAGACCTGCTTCCCAGCAGGTGGAGGGAACGGGGGTCAGATGGGGTGTGGACAGGCTGTGAGGTGCTTAGGAGAGGCAGAGCAGCCAACAGCAGCACTGCTCCTGTGTCAGTCCAGCCCCTGCCCTTGTTCTCCTGCCAGTTTACCCACTTGGGAGGTGTCAGGGCAGCTCCGAGCCTTGGCATGGGTCAGGGCAGATGTTCATGTGCTGGGAAGAGACTTGGCATGGGGGAGGAGAAGCATCCTTTTACCGCTCTGTAAAGCATGAGTGTTGCTGAAGCTGTGGAGGTCCAAGGACACCAGTGAGGGCAGTTTGCTTGCAGAAGGAATAGATGCCAACTGGTAGACCTGGAAACAGCAAGCCTTGGGCACAGATGGCCTCCACATGGGCTTGTCTCCTTCCACCTCTGTCAGCCTAGTCTCTCTCCCAGCCAACCTGGACTTGGTTGCCCCAGTAAATCAGGCCTCAGTTCATCTCTTTGTACTTCTGTATGATTCCAGTACGTGGAAAACCCCAGCTTCGATCGTCGCAGCCTGGACCCGGTGTCTCTGCTGCGTCAGACCATGTCCGGGCTGGCCCACCTCCACTCCCTCAGCATCGGTAAGAGCAGCGGGCAGGAGGGCAGTGTGTCCTGTCCTGATCCCATCCTCAGCCAAAGCTGCGGGGCTCAGGCAGCAGCTATGGGGGTCAGCAGCGTGTGGGGCTGCAGGCAGAGCCCTGCTCCTGGCAGCAGCACTGGCCCCGGGTGACACTGCGCACTCTCTCTTCCAGTCCATCGTGACCTGAAGCCCTGTAACATCCTCATCTCTGTCCCGAATCGCCACGGGCAGATCCGAGCCGTCATCTCTGATTTTGGCCTCTGCAAGAAGCTTCAGGGGGGACGACAGAGCTTCAGCCTCCGCTCCGGCATCCCTGGCACCGAGGGCTGGATCGCGCCCGAGGTGCTGCAGGAGGCTCCGAAGGAGAACCCTGTCAGTGAGCTACAGATGCCTCCTTCACCTAGGGTGCTCCTTTAGCCCATCGTGGCAGAGACCCCTGTGCTGGCAGTGGCACAGTTAAGACAAAAGCTCTGAGAGCCCAGGCCAGCCCAGATGCAGAGCACTGGTGCTTCTCATCAGGATCTCCTAGTCAGCGGCTGCCCCTGCCCTCGCAGGGACAGTGCCCGGCTGTGCTCAGCACAGGGCACCTCATCTGGCTACAGTCCTTGGAAATTCAGGGTGGGGAGGTCAGAGGGGACCATGGCTTGCTGCGAAGGTTAAGCTTCTGCTCGTCTGTTTAGTCCAGGGAATGTTGTTCCTGTTGGAGCCAGTTGCTGTTCTGGTCCCTGGCAGGGCACATACTGGTGCTGGCAGTGTGCCCCACATAACCTCATACTGGGCTCAGTTTGCACAGCTGGGTGAGACACCAGCAGCCCTGACGTGTCCGTCTGGCTGTGAAGTCCTGACTTCTGTCTGTGCCTCTAAAAACCCCTTCCTTCATAAGGACCTGGTGTGATGGGCACTTCAGTGACTCCAGGAAGCAGGGCAGGCAGGAGCCCTGGTGCGATGCACTGTTCTGCAGCTCTAGCAAATGACCAGCTTTCACACAAAAGAATGGAAAAGTGGGGAGCCAGAAGCTTTCCTCACCCTTTCCTGCCAGAGCCCCATCTCCCCTCTTGTGTTTTGCAGACGTGCGCTGTGGACATCTTCTCAGCCGGCTGCATCTTCTACTACGTGGTGTCAGGAGGGCAGCACCCGTTTGGGGACAGCTTGCGGCGACAAGCCAACATCTTGTCGGGCTCTTACCAGCTGAGCTGCCTGCAGGAAGAAGCTCACGGTGAGACCCTTCCCCAGGGGCAGGTCTCCACGGGAAAGCCCTGAGCTGAAGGGCACCGCTCCTGGTCCTTCTCAAGGGAGTGTGAGTTCTCCATTGTGTTGTTTCACCTCCCAGACAAGCTTGTTGCGAGGGAGCTGATCGTGGCAATGATTGACCCTGAGCCCCAGCGCCGACCCCTGGCCTCCGTGGTCCTTGTGCACCCCTTTTTCTGGAGTCAGGAGAAGCAGCTGCAGTTCTTCCAGGTGAGTGCACGCCATCCCACCGGGCAGTGAACACAGGTGTGCTCCTAAGAACAAATGCTGGAAACAGACTTGTTTAGGTCAATGTGCTCCTTTTGAGCTGCTTTTGCGAGGGGTCGGGGGGTCTGTGGTTTTAGGATCAAGTCCAAACCCTCTTCATCCCACCTCAGCGCTGGATGGGGTGGTGTGGGGCAAGGGCAGTGCCGTAACCCACCCTGTCCCCGCTCTTGGGCATGCAGGATGTCAGTGACCGCGTCGAGAAGGAGCCTGCCGAGGGGCCCATCGTCTCGGCCCTGGAGGCAGGGGCACGGCTGGTGGTGAGGACCAACTGGAGGATGCACATCTCCCTCCCGCTGCAGACAGGTGAGCGTGTGGGGGCCATGCTCACCACTGCCACCTGAGCAGAATCGGGCAGGGAACGGGGCTCCCAGGTCCGGTAGCCTTTACTGGGCAGGAGGCACCTGCTCATGGTTGGGAGCCGAAAACCAGGGTGGCTAAATCTGCCCTCCCAAGATGCCAGCCCTTCCTTGGGAGGGCAGAGCAGAGCATTGCCCTGGTTTGCCACAGGCTGCGGTGCTCGGGGTGGTGCTGGCATCACAGGGGGCTGTGGCACCCCCAGCCGCATCCCACCTCGCTCAGCATCTCTCCTGCTCTCCCCAGACCTGAGGAAGTTCCGCAGCTACAAGGGGGCCTCCGTGCGCGACCTCCTGCGGGCCATGAGGAACAAGGTATGGCCGCCCCATCTCCCCCGTGCCCCTGGTGCCCATCACCCCGCTCACCTCACCCTCTCTCCTGCAGAAGCATCACTACCATGAGCTGCCAGCTGACGTCCGGGCAGCCCTGGGCTCCGTCCCCGAGGGCTTTGTGCAGTACTTCACCTCCCGCTTCCCGCGGCTGCTGCTTCACACACACGGGGCCATGAGGGTCTGCGCCCACGAGCGGCTCTTCCACTCCTACTACAGCCAGGGGACAGAAGGTGACAGCAAGTGACAGGGACACGCACCAGGATGGCACCCACAGTGCCAGGCTGCTGCAGCTGCTCCTCCCTGCCTTGCCTGTACCCGCAACACCATCTTGCAGCAGCCCTAAGGGCTCTCCAGTGTCCTTCTCCCCCTCCCTGGAGCGAGCTGGGGGGTCCCAGGACCGGCTGGTCACCCAGAGTACACGTAAGTTACAAGCAGCAAGGTGTAGATGTGAGCATAGGGCAGCACTGGGATCTCACCTGGGGTCTCCTGAGCCCAGGAAGGACCCTCTGGTCACCCACCTTTGCAAATGCTCACAGTCAGACTTAGGGGCCTGAAGGGAAAAAAAAAAAAAAAAAAAATCCTCTGTGGTGGATGTGGTGTTTGAGAAGAAAGAAGAAAACGTACGTTGGGTGCTCCTGAGGGTGGCCAGCAGAGTGAGGCACTGGCAGAGTGATGCAGCTGAACTGGGGCCATGTTCCCAATGGGATGTTCACCAGGGATCAGTGCACTTTGTCCTCCCATGCTACATGCCTGGGAAAGCTGCTCTGAGTGTGTGTCCAGCACGGCTGTGAGCAGGACTGGTACACCAGTCTTGACACTGGAAATGGTCCTTCAGCCCTGCCCAGGGCTGAGGTGCAGCAGGTCAGTTCTTAGCAGCCAGCCCAGGGCTCAGACCTGCTATTTACATCAGGGCTGCTGAGGGCAAGGTGCCACCAGCCCCAGAAGGAGGCACGGGGCCTCTAGCACAGTCCCAATAATGAAGTTTTTAATCTCAGCTGGGCTGAGAAAAGGGTTTTTTCTCCCTTTTGGTCACCAGCAGCCTGTCCTTATACCAGGCCAGAAACCCCCTGACAGTTCAGGAACAGTTGTCTTAGGACACAGAGGCAGGGACACCCCCTTCTCCCCAGGGATCCTTTCACATGCCAGTGCCTCCAGCTCCCACAGCCTCTCCAGCTGTCCCGGGACAGGTTTCCTAGGGATGTTCTACTTTGCAGAATTCACCCATATTTCATATGAGCCAGCACCCACAGCAAGGCTTCCTCCCTGGAACAGCAATATTTTTTGTACAGATTGATTCCTCTGTGTGTTGGGGCATGGGGTTTTGTTACAGTGGTAACAAGAAGGTTTGACCTGGTTTATTTTGAAAATACTGTATGGTCTAGAGCATTTTATAGAAAATATTAAAAAAAAACTAAAACAAACTAAAAAACTTGTCTTGTTTAAAAAATAAACTGACCTGAGAGTAGCAGTAGGTGCTGGCAGTCAGCAGTGGTGGAAGAAAACCCAGCATACTTACTGGGCTGCTGCTGAAGTCTACTACAGTAGATGACTTTACTACATGAAAGACACTAAAAAACACGACAATAGAATTAGCAAAAGAGAGCCAATGATAAAGGAAATAACCTGGAGGCTAAAAGCCCTACCTTCTTAAGACACATCTCTGGTCATAGTCCAAAGGTCTCCCCCCAAACTGTGGGGGTCAGCGCAATCCAGCAGACAGCATGAGCTCATGAAGACAGTTCTTGCTTGGAGGGGAAGCCAGAGGCAAGATGCTGCCCCCTCCCTCACAGCAAACCAAAAGGAACCACAACAGGCCAGACACTGCAGCAAACAATCTTTAATCAAGTTATGCAATATACAAAAGTTTATGTTTCATGTAGGTTAATTTCAGTATTAAAAGGCTGATTGCTCAGTCACACCCTGGGCACGTTAAATATCTTACCTGAATTTCTACAAGAGGAAACAAAAGCCTGGAGCATCAGCACAGACATGTACAAATAACTTACATGATAGTTCTGCTCTCCCCCTGCTTTGTTCCCTCAAGAGAAGGCCCAGGAGCCTCGAACAAGAGGGCTGTTTTTTGAGTCAGGCTTTTGGCTTCAAGAAGTTAGAAAAAACCCTAGGTATGCCGTTAAAAAATAGACTTTCTATTAGGAGTGGGGAACAAGAAACCTTTGGGTACCAGTCAGAGTGAACAACACCGTTCCCACAGCATCAGGGGCTTCTTTGTGGCAACTAGACCATACCCAGGAGTGGTAGCCCAGCTACGCCATGGGAGGTTACGGTGCGAGCAAAGATGCTACGAGACCTCCCCATCCACAGCTGGGACAGTTTGGCACAGATGTTGAGTCCAACCAAAACAAGGCCTAAGCAGAGGGTTTCGCACGGGCTGAGCCAGACTTTGAACTGAGGAGCTTCTCCACCATGGTGCGAGCGTAGCGGAGCCGGCTGGCCAGCTCCTTGCAGCACCCGTGTTCCTCGATGAGGCTCAGCTTGTACGTGCGGAAGTCCCGTTTCTCATCTATGTATGAGACAGCAGCCATGAGAGGGCACAAGATGACCTTGGTGTGGTCCTGTGGGGAGAGAACACACCGTCACCCTGAGCACTCTGCTCCTCGAGGACCGCATTTTCTCAGGATGAACCATCTCTAAAGTAGCTGGGGCATCCCAGCTGCACCCAGGAACACGCTGACAAAGCACCATGCTGCAGCATCCACCCACAGCTTGCAGCAAAGGGGAACAAATCAGCCAGCTCAAGACCACTGAACCTAAGACTGTGCAGCAGTTTCCCTCCTGCTAAGGGACACAGCCCCTTCATAAGCAGGGAGTGTCTGGGTGGCTTAGTACCAGCTGTGGCTCTGTGTTCTCCCTGTTTTTCCCCCCCCTCTTCTTTTGCTCCCCCCAGCCCCGGCCCCACCATGGCCATCACAGTATCAATTGTGATAAGCTGCATCTGGACTTTGGGGGATGGCTGGCAACACAGCCAAAACACTGTCTGGAGTGGGCACCTAGATGTTTTGTTCCCCTGAGAATATGACTACAAGTCAATTATCTTACTCTATGAATAGTGGACAACCCAAGAGCCCTTTGAGCTCTCCTGTATGGCAGCGGGCTGCACACCAGGATCTCCCCTTTTGTGAGGACGTTCTCTTAAGGTTCTGCTCCTCGAGGTTGAGATTCCTTGCCGCAACCAATTCTCAGTAAGTGACTAATAGCATGCTAAACTTTGAAATCTTAGCTAAGTAATATAAGGGATTGATTGTGCATATATAATCCTTTAGACATAAACCGTTGACCAAGTCTGGGACTAGGATTGGATCCAGCTGCACCCAGACCCCTCTCTGAGAAGGAGTTTAGAAAGCAAGGGGGTCCTTTCTGAACCTCCTGACTCAACAGGGGGGGGTCTCCCTGACAGCTTGTCTGACCCCGTTCCTCTATGCAGTGAACGGGAGCGTACCTTGACATCAAATCTCGTAAAACACTATCGCATTTACTACTGATTTTGTTAAATCACTGTTCCACCTTAAATATTTCACTACTTCTCTCCTATGAGTGAAGTTAATCACTTCGCCTGCGACACCAGCAAGATGGGATAAAGAGCCTCCCAGTGCTGGGTTCACTGGGCAAACTTTCAGCTGGGGTTATACCCCGCTGCTGCCCTGCACACAGCGCTGCGTGTGGTGGGGCTCCTTCAGCAGCTGGAGCTGCAGCCCTGGAAAAAGCCGAGCAGTTGCCTCACCTGGAAGAAGTTGATCTGCACGGTGCCATTGCTGAGGTGCAGGATGATGGCGCTGCGGGTTCGGAACCACGTGCAGAGGTAGGGTAAACGGGCCAGCTCGTCTCCTTCCCGTGGCGTGATGTTAGCACCCGCCTTCAGCAAGTGCTCGCTCATATAGTTCCGGAAGTATTTCAATAGTGTTATCTGCAGGGAAAAAAGGCCGTGAGCAGACAGGCCGAGGATGACCCCCTGCTATTTGGGGCTGCTCTCAGTCCCAGACTCTCCTTACATCTTTCAGAGCTTGAGGTGTCACTGCACAAACTTGTGCAAGTTCTCATACTCAAAGTTAACTCAGTCTGTGATACTCGAGACTCAGTTTGCTGAACACTTCGGTACATGCAAATCTTGTGAGCACTTATTTCTGCTGCTCATAAGTGAGCCTCAGATAGCAACTAGAGATCAACAGTTAGAGCTGCTAGTGACCATCCTTGGGGCCATGTTTTACCAGCCAAGAGGAATCCGGCAGAATGTCAGTGACCCCAAGTTACGGATATTTCTCCCTGGAACCCACCCTGCTGACAACGCCCAGCAAGGCTGGCAGAAGTCTCACTGGGAGAAGCCACCCCCAGCAAGGGCTCCTGTCCCTAGGACTGACCTTCTTGTTCAAGGCAGAGGGGTAGGATCTCACAGTGAAGTAGGACTCGGTGCTGTTTTGCTCGATGTACTGCAAGCTGTCCCCATCGCTGTACATAATAAGGCGAGTGGAATCGTTGAAGAGAACTCCAACACTGTTGTCACACAGCTGGTAACCTAGTTCAGAAGGGAGCCCCGTTAAACCTTCAAATACAGGGGACCAGCAGTTGTGTGAAATACAAAGGCAGAAGGTTGTATCATCTAGGGGTTCCCTAACAATGACCCCACCAAATCCCTGCCAGGTCTTAAGAATCTCCTCTTTGCAGAGGTCTGAGTGGCACTTTCCTCCTCTGGATTTGTCATTCTCCCTCATTGTATCACCTCATGCAGAAGCAGCTTTAACTGCCAGTGGGGACACGCACTGACTGCGGAGCAAGGGCAGCCATTTCATGCAGCAGGTAGCCATTTTCCACATTAAAGTGGCCAGGGCTGGTGTTTAGTGACTGCTACTCTGGATTCACTGGGTATTTCGTAACGTTCCTGGGGGTGGTCTTGAACATGCGGACTGAAATACTGTGATTAAAGAATTAGACCTCTGCAATGCCCAATCAAAACTTCCCCCAGCCTCTTCAGGAATTAGAAGAGGCTGAAGCATTGCCCCCGTATTATTTACCTAGACCGTATTTATCCGAGTAGTCCACCCATTTGCTAACCCAGAAGATGGGAATGCAGGCTGGGTCTTCAGCTTCTTCTGCAAAGAGGAAAGGAGCTTGTTAGAGGACATTTTACAGCATCCTGTGCACCCCAACAAGCAAGGTCAAAAGGCTTCTCAGCCTTCCAGTTTGATATTGAGGTGGTCAACTGATCTCCCACTTCAGACAACAGCATCAGAGTGACAGAGAAGCAAGTTACCCAGGAAGGCCAGCACCTGTGGGATTGTCCTCAGACTCACCTTGTCTTATTGCCACTCTCTCGGAGGGCTTGGATGAGTTGACTGCAGTCAGCTGCTGTAGCATGTCAGCTAAGTGACCATCAACAGCATCTCCCAGCTCCCGCAGCCCAGCTACATCTTCCTTTTCGGGCAAGTTCTCTAGTGCAGGGCTGTCTGGTCCTGGGCCAGGAAAGAGAAGAGCATGGAGGGGCGATCAGGGAGCAGGTTTCTAAAGGCACCAGGTTTACACTCTAGCCTAGCTGTAGCAAACACATGATATATGATATAGCTAAAGCTAGTACTGGCACTTCCTGCCCGCTTTGGTTCTGGGCAAAGAGCAAGGAGTCCTCTCTCTCACTCACAAAACGCTCCAGGTTTTCATAAGAATTGGGAGAAGAGATGAGGGAGCACCATGTTCCCCACTGATGGTTCTGGATGTTGCTGGAGGCCAGGCAGGCTCACATCCAGCCTCTCATCCAGCCTCTCCAGTCTCACCTCCGGACACTTGCACTTACCTTTGTTGAGTGCGGTCAGCGGCTTTCGCCCGTTCAGTTCAAGTACACTGGGAGCAATGGAAAATCTAGGTGCAACGGTGAGACAGCTGGTGGGCAAGCGGCTGGGGATGTATCCCGACGTGAAGAACTCGTCATTCAGCAACTCATCGATAGTTGGGCGCGTGGCAGGGTCAGACCTCAGCATCTTCCGGATGAGGTTAGCAGCTATAGGGTTGATGTGCTAAGAGGAGACAGGCAGAGTCCAGGGTCAGGGGACAAGGAACACTAGCAGCAAACGCATTGGATACATAAACCAGGGGAAGTTCTGCTTGGAGCAGAGCTCTCGTGCTGTGTCTGGCAAGCAGAATGCAAGCCTGGGGAAACAGAACTGGGCAGGTACAGAGAGCTGTCTCCTAACAGCACACAAAGCCTAAAGTCGACTGACTTTAGCAAGACCAAATCACCAGCAGCAGGATGAGCCGGGGACTTGGCCCAGACCTCATGGACATTTAACTCCAACTGCCCAGCTGGGATTTTTGCTGGATTACGGGCAAGTTCATGGCTCCTCAGGAGGAAGCTGGCCCTATGGGTTCACTCCACCATCAACTGAAATAGCCCCTTCCCAGTTCTCTGCAATAAAAACAGTTTCACCATCACGCAGGAGCCCATGAAGTGCCAGAACCAGGACTGTGCAGCAGAAGGCTGACCAAGAGCTGATGGGAGGTGAATGGGTCCACCTACAGGAAGCACCATACCTTGGGAATGGTATACTCGTTCTTCTTGATTCGGATGTACGTTTCTTTTAGACAAGAAGTTTCAAAAGGCGGTTTCCCCACCAGCAGAGTGTACCTGCATGTTTACAGACAAAAGGGTGTCAGTTTTGCATGGGATAGTTCACAGAAGAGACTCGTGTGCAGAAGTGACCCCATCCTGAGCACACCCTGGGACTTCCCTGGCAGAGGGAACACACTTGGCATCACACATGCAGTAGCACAGAGACCTACACATACTGTGCCCAGTTCGTGTCCCCCTTTCATGGTTTGAGTGACACAGGATTAATTTCTCTTTCAGTAATTTCACTTTTCAGTAAGATCTCTTCTAATGCTTGGGAAAACTTCTAAAAATGAAGACTCCGGTATCTGAATTTGTGAAAATATTTACTTTATAGCCAGCTATGGTATGTGGATTTCAAGGTCTCAGTGTTTTCTAGCCTACCCCAGTGCAGGGATGAGGAGGAGAGAGACCTGGGCACTCGGCCCAAACTGGTCAACAGGATAATTTCATATCATGAACGTCACATTCAATATAAATTAGAAAGTTTGCTGAGAAATTCTCTCTTCCTTGATGGCTGTGATCCTGAGAACTTCTCATCCTGGTGCCAGACCCCTGAGCCCTTCCCTTCCTCCTGGAGCAGCACTTGCAGTGTCCGACATTTGCTGTCCCCTGCTGGGAGTGCACAGCTTCCTGCTGATGGAACGGGCTGAGTATAATTCTTGTATATTTTATATAAGTAGCGGGATCAATATTGGTTCTTTGGTACTATCAATATTACTTATTTAGTCTTATCCTATTAAATCTGTTTATATTTCAACCCTCAGGTTTCCTTGTTTTCCCCCAATTTCTCTTCCTGGGTGGGGGAGGGGTCATCAGATGATAGAATAATTGTCTAAAGGACAATAAATTGTTTGGGTTCCTCAAACCTGAAAAGCGAGGCCGAGATCTAGTACCCTCTGGGGAAACTTCCAGTTGGGCAACACGGGCTTTTTGGGAAACACCTCGAGACAGCCATGCTGTGCAGCAGATCAGCCTGCAGACACACAGACCAGCATGTACAGAGCATGGGGGAGGCTGCGAGCCAGCTGGCAGCGGGGCTCAGCCAGGGCAGGTCCTCTGGAGACAGCATAGACAAAGTTTTGGCTCACTTCAAAATCCAGAGGGGCCCCTCTCTGGCCCCACAACCACACAAGAGACATTTTGACTCACATGATGCAGCCGATGGACCAGATATCCACCTCGAAGCTGTGCCCCTTCTTGCCCAGCACCTCCGGGGCAATGTAGTTGGGGGTCCCACACAGGGTCTTCTTGCGTTCACCATCATACTCCACTTTGGTGGCCAGGCCAAAGTCACCTTAGAGAGACAGGAAGATGGGATATGACTGAAGATGCCCTGGATGGCTGGTCCCCAGGGTGGGGGTCCCTGCTGGGGTGGGGCACTGACAGGGCATTGAGTCACAGGCACCTACCGATCTTCACCTCCATGTCGTCGCTGAGGAAGAGGTTGCCCAGCTTGAGGTCCCGGTGAATGACGCGTTGGCTGTGGAGGTACTGGCAGCCCAGGATGGTCTGGCGCAGGTAATACCGCACCTCGGGCTCGCTCAGCGCCTTCCGCCGCTTGTGCAGCTCCAGCAGCGACTGCGGGGAAGCGGTCAGTACCGGGCGACACCAACACCCTCCATCACCACCACCACCCCCCCATCCCAGCCAGTTTCCCCCCCCTCCGAGCCCCTCACCCTGCGGCGGCAGAGCTCCAGCACGACGTAGACGAAGTCGGCGTCCTCGAAGAAGCCCTGGAAGCCGACGACGTGGCGGTGGGACAGGCTGCGGTGGATGGCGATCTCCATGGACATCTTCTCCTTCTGCTGGGGCTTCACCAGCAGCGATTTGGGCACCACCTTACCGGCGAACACCTCCCGGCTCTCCGCCTCCGCCAGCTCGTAGCACCGGGCG